>OY987243.1:18237403-18409458 GCA_963920765.1 Ulota crispa | reverse complement strand
CAAATGTCTATTTTCAATAAAAATTTGTTGGGTTTTGTTCCCCTTAAAGTCTGGTAATTGTTCTAAATTTTTCATGTCAATCCAAATTGTTTGGAATGTTTGGGAGCAACTCAAAGTTCAAAATCCACACATTTTTGCATTACAATGAATTTTGGTGGCTCATAATTTCTTCATAGAAATTGTTTTTTCAATCTTTGTTATTGAAAAGTTGTGCATACTAGTCTAGCTATTGCGGTTAAAATTATATGTCAATATAAGAAGTTATGGGTGAATTAGAAGCATGTTAGTAGAGGGAGGTTTAGCCATGGATATGATTTTTTGCTACTTTTTTCACTATTTTTTGACATTTCAAACAATTTTGTAAACAAGATGAGTATATTGATTGATATTTCCTTTCACTACTGTGTTTGTGCATTGGTTTGAATTACTTTGTACTTTGATTTTTTTTCATTTGAGTAGGTTTAGACATGAAGTTTCACCTCCAAATGTGTTTTTAAGAAAATTTCAGCATCTTTTATTAGCACTAAAACATTAGAATCTTCCAATCTATGAGGTCAAATGACCCCCCAAATTTTATCCACATCATATACAATAGACACACTTGTACAATTGAGATTTTCACATTCCGCTAACATTTAGACTTACAACACTTGAAACACTTGAAAAGCAGGATGTCCTAAACCCTCTTTGGGCCTTAGGCAATGAGTTAGGCGATGAGTTAGGCGATAAGAGGTTAAAGGCCCAAGCTCCTTTTTTTCCATACAAGTCACTAAAATTGTCATTAGGGGAATGAGTAGAAAGGTAAGAAAAAAAGTTTTGAATATCCACGCATACGATCTTGCCCTAGACTATGGGAGGTACTTGTGAAAATAATTTTGCTCATTTTAGATGGTGAGGAGTGAGATATTGACATCTATAGTAAACAATTTTTATATTTTTCTTCTTGCCCAAAGTTTTCAGAAGCCTTTTACCACTCTTATTGCAAAAAAATTCTCTACCCAAAATTGTGATTTAATTGTTCCATGTAGAAAACTAAGTTATGTATGTGTGGGAGAATTTTCAAATCAATTTGAGTTGTACAACATAATACAAAAAATATTTGAATGTTGGAAGGTCATGAAATTTGCAAGTACATTAGGGAAAACTGGAGGATTTATATAAAATTCAGAAATCTGAATTACATTGGTCCAAAGTGTGAAAATCAAGGAATCTTAGCCCAAGATAATTTGGAAAGAAATTTTAAAAAATAATAATACACAAACAGCTCAAAAAATTAAAGTACCGAATTTCACAAGGAGCAAAAGGAATGGAGGGTTGGGAGTCCCCTAAGACAAGCTCCTTCCTCTCCACTCCCCTTTGCACAAGTGTCCACACCTTGTGCTTGTAAAAGTTGACCCCTTTTGGAGTCAAGACCTACTTACAAAGGAGAGGTCATGGGTAGTTGCAAGAAACACTTCACAGTTTTGTGTCAAACACCCTTAAAACTGGTAATACTAAGTAGTAAATACTATGAGCTTTTGATTTTTTTTTTAAGCAAGTAAAATATGGAAAATTTGTAAAGCACTTAAAATAGCATACTCATGAAAATTCATACCTAGAAATTTTTTATTCTAAAAGTTATGCACAAAAGTAGAGGGACAGAAATTACCAACAAAAATTCAATTTCCTTTTTCCTTTTTAGAAAATAGTAAAAAATCTCAAAAGATTAAAATAAAAAATACCTATTTTGGTCCACTGTGAGGGGTATTGACTGATGCAAATAATGTTTCAAGAATGTTTGTTTCCAAACCCTAATGCATGTCCAATGGATGCCCACTTTGAGGGAAAGTGGAGGGCATATAATTTACATTTTTCTAAAACCCCTCAATAAATCTGTTTAATGTTCAATGATGAACAATTCCCCAAATTTGTGGCATCAAATTCCTTTTTTTTGCCTCAATGCAGTGTTGAAAACCCACAAAACAACTAAAGTAGACATATTATTGGAATCCAATTAAAATTAGTGAATGATTTTTAAAAAAACCCAAAAAAACATAATAGGTCAATAACTTTAGTGTGAACCTTCCTCTAAATTTTCACACGTGAAAAGAAGTTAGTAAGCAAAAGATACACCCATAAAACCACACGCCGTGTAGCAAGGGGATAGAAAGTAGGACAGGTGTTTCTTGCAACTACCCTCTTGCCCAAGCTGCCACTCCTCCTCTAGATTTTATAAATTCTTGCATAATTTCTTTGTTGAATGTTGGAGTGAAGAAAAATAGGGATGGTCACGTAGATCTTTGAATTCCCAACCTTCAATAAAAGTTCCCAAAGTTCATGCAAACTAGTTTAACTATATGTACATGCCTAAAACCCCACTTGGCCCCGAGGGGACACTTGGGCCTTTGGGGGTTAAAAGAGTTCATAACAAAAGAAAGTATAATAATGGCTCAAGCAAAAGTGTTTCTCCACACCTTGTTTGTTTATTGGCAAATAAGTTCCCTTGCCCCTTCAAGTAAACAAAAGTTGAAACATACCAACAACATTTAGGACCCTATTGTGGCAATTCGGCAACCATGAAATATCCCCTAAAGGTCCAAGCAAAGTTTTCACCAAAAACTCTCCATAACTGCCATTTTTAGAGCATCAACCAAATTTGAAAACAAGAACTTTTTTGTGTATATGTGAATGTAGGATCTTGTAGAAGAATAGTTTTAGAAGATGTGGAAAAAGTTCCAAAGTTTTCCGTAGTGTGGATTGGAAGTTATAATGGTTTAAATATTCAAAATCTTCATGTGAAAAACCGGGCAAATACCCTTGGGAAGGCAAAATTCCTAAGGGAAAAAGGCCATGTGGGTGGTGCTTCTCTAAATCCTTATTCCACCTAAGTAAAGTACATGTCAAAAAAGTTTCAAATCATTTGGAATTGTATAACATATGGAAATTAGTAAGTAAAAAGCAATAGAGAATGATCAAAACACAAAATTGTTAAGAATTTAATTATGAAAATGAAAATTGCCAATCCTAATGGTTGCAATGTTGTAATAAACAATCTAAATCTTTTGGTTTTGTTTTTTACCAAAATAATGAAAATTGAGTAAAATAAAGGACTTCAAAGTTTGTTTTAGAGTAGTGAATCCATAATCGCCTGCAAACTAAAAATCCTCATAACTTTCATCTTGTTGATCAAAATGGAACAATTTAAAGCTTCCTACATTCATAAATCTCCTCAACCAATTGAAAAGGTTTGTTTTTGAAAAAAATGATTTTAAAAAATCTGTCCAAGTTGCCCGACGAACGTAAAAAACAACATATTAGGCCATAAATTTTTATTCATAACTCCAAATGTCATGAAATTTAGTGTATATGAAAGATAAACCTCGTCCCTACATTTTGTTAAAATTTCAGCCTAAAATGTGAAAAGCTCCAACCACAAATACCTGCCCAAAATTGCTATGTTTCTAAAAAAGAGGGTTTGGTCCTTTAGGAGATATATGAGGGTGTAAATTGTTGGCAAATGAATGCTGAGTTGTCCACTCATTATTGAAGAATTTCTTGAGGAAAGGGAAAGCAGGGGACAAATTCTGTTAGAATTAGCCAGCAATTTAACCCCTAAGCGCCTAGAGTTATTTTAGGATTTAGGAGAAAATGGGGGGTTTAATGGCCATCACAATTTGGAAAATTACATCCAGAATAAGTGATCACAGGATTTGAAAAAGGACTACCTTCTTTGCTAATGGGGACCAACCATGACTATTTTCATTGTTCCGATTGAGAGAAAAAGTGAGATAAAATTTGTGAGCCCATCGCCAGTATAATGTCGACTGTGCGCTCAGGGTTTAAACCTGGGATGTCCCACCCAAAATTCTTGCAAGGGGAACACATGTTCTCCAAAGATTAGGACACTTACAAAACCACACTCAGAAGAAGCAGCTCCTAAAGCTAGGCAAATAACCCCACGAAGCTTGGAGCTGCATTTTACTATTTTTCTCCACAAACGTTGCGGAGCTGCCACGTGACAGTCCAGCTCAGCTCGATCGTACGAATCAGCATCGATCGTGCGCTCAAGGCTCGTAAATCGAGGTGCCAGATCAGCCGGCACCTGAAATATCTTCGTTTATTCATTATTATTCCTAGATTCAGAGCTGTTAATTTGGGACATTTACTAAATGGATCCACGTATCTAAGGCTGAATTCCCTCAGAAACAGTTGGATGTTCGGAAGGAATGCCTATCCTTCTGGGCCGTTAAAATATACACTGTGGTGATGTGGTCATGGGCCCAGGCCAGGACTGACCCCATTACTAAATTAGACATGGCGAAAAGAATTACAATTTAGAAAGAAACTCAACTGCTACAATTTTATTGATATGTTTTTGTTTGTACGAATGGTCTTTCTGTTATTTGGGAGTCATTGTATGGGATCTTTTCTTCTCTGGGGTCAGCAGTGCCGTGCCCCTCTTTGAAAATGATGTCATAACCGATTCCGATCCTCGTCCTCAGATGCTTCTGCTGTGGGCCACCTGGAATTGACTCCTTTCCCTTCTTTTTTCTTTTTGTTCCTTAAAAATTACTACGGTGCAAAGACAGCATAAAGCAACAAAGATCTAACAACCATAACAACTAAAGTAAGAGGCTCATAAACCGACCATCTAAGACCTGAAACTGAATTTTGGGAGGTGAAACTTCTTGAAATATTTTTCATTAAATTTTCCTTGAAAGAAAGTGGAATTGGCGCTTAATTCAAGTTATTTGTAATTTTTGGAGCAATGTGGAATAGTTATGAAATGTTGAAGTGGAAAGGTCACAGGACGTTAAAACCGCCCACCTCCTCAAATGTACGTCTACTGTGCACTTTGGAAAGGCTATGAATAAGACATGTACTAGTGGAGATCATTTGGGGAGGTGAGCGGTTTTAGTGCCCTACAGAGTTTGAGCCTCCGACCTTATATGAGATGTTCATAGCACCCCTTAACCTCGAGTGCCCCATTGACTAGAATAAGGTCTTCCAAAATCAAACTTTCCACAAAGTTAGGTCCAAATTAGAAAGTGTACATCCTAGAAAACTGTACTTGGTTTAGAATAAGATACTACTTTCATGCTACATACTGGACGATGGGGGTTTCATCACTTGTACAAGCACGAATTGTGAAAGTCAAGTATGACAGTAGTATGCTAGAACTTTATTTCATGCCGTTTAGAGTTTAGATGCGAGGATAGATACCACCAACTATGGTCGGTTCCATACTGTTAGGGGTGTTTTGGCAAGCATGCCTCAGACTACAGAAGGGTTTTGTAGCTGTACCACTAGGAGCCGTGCCCTTATAGAGGTCAAAGCCATACCTGTACCCCATCTATTGTTCACCATGTTGTCTGAGCCTTGCAACTTCAAGCCTCTAAAATAGCACCTTGCAGACATCAAAACATCACCAAATTTGGCAGCAAGCGAGGTACTTGTAAATTGCACCCTTGCCTACATTTCATCAAAAGGAGCCTCCTATAAGGCATGAATTTTTGCATCCATAGCCACATACCCCCCCCCAAATTGGCCGCTTGCCACATAGTTAGCTGCACTTTGACTATTATAATCTCCGAAATGGTATAGTAAAAAGTTTTGTAAATTTCTAGTCGAGTGCATCAAGCACCTTTTTGCTATTTTAGTAGTGAATCCTCCCTGATCTAAGTTCCCAACTTGGAGCATACAATGTTTTCAAGCAAGGTCCCCTTGGCCTCATTTTCTCAATTTCTCTACAAGTGCTCATGGGTTACGGGCATCTTCAATCCAAAGCCTACATTGCACTTGGCTAATAGGGATTAGTGAGCTTTGTTAAGTGGCCTCACCCGCCGCAGACGGCACACTAGTTCCTTCAATCCAATGCACATTGGTAGCAAGAGATGCAAATTCAATAAACCCTTTTTGTTAGGCTTTTGTCATGTTTTTCTAATAGGATTTTTATTTCTCACTTGCAAAATAGTCATCATTTCTCTAACAACAGTATACATAGCAATTTGGAGGACTTTTGAAGAAAGTTGAAACTATCCAATGTAGGCTAGGTTTTGTTGTTCCCTTCAAGACCATGCTCTGCATACAAGGTGCATTGGACCAAGTTTGCACCTCTCAAACTATGACCCACCATGAGAGTGCCATTACAAAGTCAATATACTTGCTACATTGAGGATGCTCTAACCTCTAAATGTTGGGTTGGTCATTGTGACTACCCGTTTACAATTATTTTGTAATGCACTATAGAAGTTTGTGTCCAACATTTGATTTTCAAATACCACTATGATCTTGAAATTCACTTAGAATTATTGGGTGGTTTCTCATACATCAACCCTTAACCCCTAAAGGCCCAAGCGGCGTTTTTTGGCTTTGTAGCAATTTTGAGCTTGTCATTGCAAATGCATTTTGCATTTTTTTTATTTTTTATTTTTTTACACATGAAGTACCCAATGAGTAGCTATAAGACCCAACAATTTTCATAACTTTTGACTACATGGTTCAAAAGTTATTGAATGATTTGTTGTATTCTTTGCTTGTCAAGGCAGCCCGGGCAGCTCAAAAACTTCTTTAAAATTTAAATTTCAAGTTTTTTTATTAAAAAGATTTGTTCTTTAGATCTACATATAGATGGGAAGCTTTGAATCATTCAATTTTCATTAATGAGATGAAAGTTATAAGAAGTTTTAGTTTACTGATAGGTGTGGAGTCTCTCTAAACCATACCTACCACCAAACTAAAATTTCTCATAACTTTCATCTCATTAATGGAAATTGAATGATTCAAAGCCTTCCACTTATATAGATCTAAAGTACCAATTTTTATTTATAAATGAAATGTTATTTTTAAAGAAGGTTTTGAGATGCCTGGCCTACCTTGACAAGCAAAGAAAACAACAAATCATGCAATAATTTTTGAATCATGTAGTCAAAAGTTATGAAAATTGTTGGGCCTTAAAGCTACTCCTTGGGAACTTCATGTGTAAAAAATAAAAACAAATAAAATACAAAATGTATTTATAGTGACTTGCTCAAAATTGCTAAAAAGTCAAAAAAGGTTGTTTGGACCTTGAGGGGTTACTGTTTCTACTGTTTAACCCCTAAAAGCCCACGGGGGTAAGGGTAAAACATAGATGTGTTATAAAATGGTACTTTTGTAACTTTGATGAAGTTTGCTTCAAAAGAGAAAATAAGAATCATAATATTTAGTAATTATCCATACAATTAAACACTCAAAAAAAGTTTTGAATTTTTATATAATGAATTTGAAAGCCTTTACCATTTAATATTCACCAAAATTACAAATTTTACTCATAGATTTCAAATTTTGGTATGATTAGTTAAAAATAAACATTCTATCCTAAATTTCAAAAATACAATTTTTTGAAAGGAGAGAACATCATTAGTTTCCCAAAATAGTAAATTTTACAACACTAGCAAACATTGAAGTGTTTGTCTTTGAAAATTTCTCCTTGATGGAATTTTACTTAGATTGACATGATTCAAGTTAAGTTGGAAAGTAGACTTCATTTTCTACTGCAAAAAAAAAAATTTGAAAAAAGTATTTTTTTGTCTCGGGCAACTTGAAAAGAATGGGTAGCGACCAGAAAATGGTGGATTGGGCACTTAGGAGTTAAGGTTCTTTACCAAAAAAATTTGCTAGTAAAGACAATTAACAAAAAATTTGTCAAACTCTTTTTTCCTTAACTACTACAAGTGGGAAAAAGTGATAACAAAATCAAACATGTTATCAAGTTGTTGTGTCAATCATTACCATTAACCCCTAAAGGACCAACTACCTCTTTGGAAGACACATGGGATTTTGGGCATGTATTTAAAGCTAAACTACTTTGTATGATTTTTGAAACTTTAGTGGAAGATAGGAAACTCAAAGATTTGCACAAGCATCTAATTTATTCTTCATTTAGACATTTATTGAAGAAGATAAAAATGAATTTCTAAAAAACAAGGCAGGGTGGGCAACCCAAAAACTTCTTTAAAAATTGCATTTAAAAAAAATTAAATTTTGAAATTGGTTCTTTGGATTTATATATATATGTCAAAAGCTTTGAATCATTCAATTTTGATTAATGAGATGGAAGTTATGAGAAGTTTTAGTTTGCGGGTAGGTATGGAGTCTCTCAAAACTGGTATACCTACCCGCAAACTAAAACTTCTCATAACTTTCATCTCATCAATAAAATTTGAATGATTCAAAGCTTCCTACATATGCATAAATCTAAAAAACCAATTTCCGATTTTTACTATGAAAATTTATAACTTTTAAAGAATTTTTTGGACTGGCTGCTCTCCCTTTTTTTCAAAAATTCATTTTTAACTTCTTCAATAAATGTTAGAATGAAGAAAAAATTAGATGCTCACGCAATTCTTTGAGTTTTCCATCTTCCATAAAAGTTTCAAAAATCATACAAAGTAGTTTAGTTGTAAGTACATGCCCAAAATCCCATTTGTCCCTTGAGGGGACAATTGGTACTTTAGGGATTAACCCCTAGAATATCAAGCTAAGTTTTCCACCAAAATCAATCCAAAATTGCCATTTCTAGTACAAGTACCAAATTTTAGAAAAAAATCATTTTTTGACTTTTGCAACCGTAAGATCTTGTATTGCACTAGTACCAAAAGATGTGAAAAATAATTTAGAAGTTTTTGCCATGTAGATTGTGAGATATTTGAGTTTGAATTGAAAAAAAGCCATTTTTTTGTCCCTACAAAAATATGGGCAGCTGCACTTCACAAGGTCACATTTGTATGAAATTTCTTCTAAAATGGTTGCAATTTTTTTGAACTTGCTTTTCAAAGCAAGTTGGTACACACCTGAAATTTTCAAATCACTTCAAATTGTACAACACATAGGAAAAATGTAGTAAGTAAAAAGAAGTTGAGAATGATTCAAAACTCTAAATTGTTAAGAACTTAATTATGGAAATGAAAAATTCCAATCCCAATGGTTGTAGTAATAAACAATCTACATCTTTGGGTTTTGTTTTTTGTCCAAAATATTGAAAATTGAGTAATATAAAGGACTTGAAAGTTTTTTTTAGAATAGAGAATCCATAATTGCATGCAAACAAAAACTCCTCATAACTTTCATCTCATTGATGAAAATTGAATGATTTAAAGCTTTGCATGTACATATAAATCTAAAAAATTAATTTCAAAAGAGAATAAGTTTAAAATGTAAATTTTAAAGATATTTTGCCTAAGCAACAAGCAAAGAAAACTACATAATATGCAATAACTTTTAAACCAAAAAGTCAAAATTTATGAAGTTTGTTGGGCCTTAAGACTACTCCTCAAACACATCATGTGTGAAAATTTCAAAAAAAAAAATGAAAAACCCATTAGTAGTGAGCTGCCCAAAATTGCTACGTTGCCAAAAAAAAGAGTCGTCAGGGTTTTATAGGTTAAGCATGAGGTTTTCCTTGATAGAATTTGCTTCATGTCTGGTAGTCTCATTCTAACTTCAAAATTCCCAAATGCTGTGGAAACCACAACATATTTTTTTGCAAGTGTTATAACAGTATTTCGAGCATGTTCTAGCAATATTCTGAACATATTTTTGCAGTATTTCGAGCGTGTTTTTGCAGTATTTTGAAGCACCAAGTTGGGCATTTTAGAAAACTTTACACAAGGTGCAGTGGTGTGGACCTGGGGATATGGCAGGAAGGCAGCTCACCAGCAGAATTTTGAAGAAGAGCCCCTTTGGACTGATTGTGTAAGGTAGACACACCCAATCTGGCATGGTCGTAATGTGGTGCAAATGTACACGTTGAGTACATTTCAGAAAGGCAAGTCATATATAACTAATTTTTTGGGACGCAAAAAATAAGTTATCTATGACTTGCCTAGATTTTATGTCTGAAATGTACTTCTTGTGTACATTTGTACCACATTAGGACCATGCTCCAGATTGGGTGTGTCTACCTTAATGACAAAAAGTGGGCACAAGAGCTGTGGGACAATGATGAGCTTTATGATTGCCATCTGCACTTATTCTCCACCCCCAAGGCCCTAACCCCCAACTCAAAACCCTCAAGTCCAGTGTCCATATTATATTGGATTTTTTGCTTTTTACAAATACTACAAAAGCATCCACTTTTCGCTTACCATGTGCATGACATAGCAAAATAACACAATGATCAAGGCAACAACAACCTAACAATCAAGCTACCCCCAAGCCCTTTACCAATGCAAACTTCTTTATACTTAAAAGGAATTTATTGTTGACTTGTGTTGTTTGAATATGGGCTTAGTTGAATTTGAACTACGTCAAGCTCCACCGTCTTAGGACCATCCAATCTTCAAAAGTTGTTTGGATTATAAATTGAAAGTCCACACATATTTTGAAGTCTAGTTAGTACATGAGTTGAGAGTCAAGATTTGGGCTTCCAAAATTAGGATTTACACTTGAGCAACATGTGTCTTCTAAGGGTTAGTGCACCAATTGCACCTCTTATCCCATTAGTCATCACCCACCTACCCTCTCACTTACTCACCTACTCACCCATTCACCCACCGGGCCACCTCACTCTTGTTTCTTGCTTTTTTAACTTTTTGAACTTTAGCATTGTATAACTGCTTGTGAAAGTGAGGAAATCTTAGGTTTGGCAAGATTTTAATATAACTTACCCTCATTCAGACATTTAGGAGGAGATGATGTTCTTTTCACATGTTCAAAAAACATTTGATATTTGTGTAGAAGGTAGGAAAATTTCCTTACCATACAAAAGTTCATAAGTTGATTTCCCACAATCTCAAATTTTGTTTGGCCCATTTCCTATTTATAATTGCAAGTTTGACTAAATTTCCTAAAAATGAAATGGTAACTAGACTGATTTCCTAAAACCATGTTTTTATGCTCGAAAGCAAATCTGCCAACTTTCAATTTATTTCAGCAATCCTCAAAAAAAGTGTGCTGACTTGTAACTAAAGATTAGTTCTTCCCAACCTATGCTCAAGTCATAAAAAGGCCGCTCTTCCATGATATGAGTAAATATCTTATTACGTGAGATGGATTTCAGAGTGCTCAAACACCTCTGCTTACCTCATAACATTCACTAGCCTAAAGAGAGGCTGCCTTTCCCTCTCTTCAGGTATCATCCACAAACTTCATCCAGGCACAAAAAAACAAAAAGTTTTTTTTTTTTTTTTTTTTTTTTTTTTTTTTTTTTTTATATATATATTTTTGACATGGCTGGCCACCACATCGACGTATGTGCACTACATTGAGCCTCTCTTTCATAATCTCTTTGACAAATTTAGCCAAGTGTCCTCTTAGCTACTGATGGATGTGGAATATTCCACAATCTTTAGTTGGAGGGAGGGCAGGCCTGCTCAGTGCTATTGAATGTTATGCTTGCTCCTTACTTAACCCCTCACCGCCCCAAGGTTTTTGAGTATTTCAAAATTTGTTTGAAAGTGAACAAAATGCCAACATTTTGATCAATCTTATCAATGTTCTCTAAAGAGCAACCGTACAAATTCAAAGTAGACATATTATAGATCACATAAGAAAAAAAATCACAACAATATCATTTATGGATTGAAAGATTATAATATTTGATCATGAGGGTGTTAAAATTGCGAAAGTGATTTGAAATCTTTTGATCCTCTTTTTGCTTCTCAAACCTAAAATTAAGGGTACCAAAAAAATATGAGTATGTAAGGTATAACATGCATAACCCTAATCAACTTACGGCTTCTCAAAATCTACTCTACAATTTTTAAATGAATTTTTAAAGTGATTTTTTCTCCAAGTTCTAGTGTACTTGAGGCTCATTTCCAAGAGCCTTCAACACTAGAAAGTGAAGATTTGCAATGGACACCCTAACACAAAATCTTGAATAGACAAATTGCTTTAATTCATTTTCAAAATCAAACTCTTGATGCTGAAACTAGACTTCAATAAGAAATTAAAAATAATAATAATCACAAAAAAAATCTTGAAGAAAGGTCACGCATTTCTATATAAAATTTAGAGGGGCCTAGTTTAGATCCCTTGGACGGTGAGGGGTTAACCCTTAACCCCTAAAGGATCAAGCCTTTTTTTTCTATGAAAGTCAATGAAAACTGCCACTTTTGGGGGAATGTGTGAAAAGATAGGAAAAATGTTTTTTTTCCAAAAATCCAATTGTAAGATCTTGCCTTGTACTATGGGAGGTACTTGCGGGAAAAAAATCAGATCATTCTAAATGTAGAGGAGTGAGATATTGACATCCGAAGTGGGGAAAAAATTTTCTTTCCCTATTGCCCAAAAATTCCAGAAGCCTTTGTCCGCTCCTATTTCAAAAAAATGCTCTACGCAAAGTTGAGGTTTATTTTTTCCACATAGAAGACCAAGTTAGATAAGTGTAGGAGAAGTTTCAAATGAATTGGAGGTGTGGATCATACTTTGTAAAATCTTGCAATGACGTAAGGCCATGAAATTTGCATATAAACCACGCAAAGTTGGAGAATTTATGTAAAATTCAGAAATGTGAATTACTTTGATCCAAATGGTGAAAACCAAGGAATCTTAGTCTACCACAACTTGGAAAAAAAAGAGTCAAAAAACATATACAAAAAGAGCTCAAAAAATATAGCTCCAAATTCTACAAGGGGCAAAAGGAATGGAGGTTCAAACAAAAACTTCTCATAACTCTCATCTCATTAATAAAAATTGAATAATTCAAAGCTTCCCACATATGTATAAACCTGGAAAACCCATTTTTGATTTTAATTTATTTTTAAATGCAATTTTCAAAAAAGCTATTGGGCTGCCTGCCTTCCCCAGTTTTTCAATTATTCATGAATAACTTCTTCAATAAATGTCAAAATGAAGAAAAAATTAGATGCACATGTAGATCTTTGAATTCTTCATCTTCCATTAAAGGTTCAAAAATCACACAAAGTAATTTAGTTGTAAGTACATGCCTGAAATCCCAACTATCTCCCAAGGGGACAATTGGTCCTTTAGGGGTTGAATGTCCCCACGGCATAGTAGATGTGTTGACATATAATTGCATTTAGTATCATTTAAAGAAGGTTAATGTGGAACCTCAAATAGCTCACTATGATTGCATTGATCTATTTTTCAACTTTTTGTTGATATGAAATGTAATAAAGGTTTGAATCCATTCCAAATACAAGAAAAATGCCTCGTAAATCTTGTAGGGTAATGGTTGCAATGGCACACTCAAGCATGTAAGGGTTAAGCTAAATTATGACTAGTACAATACCACACAATTACACTAGTAGAGAAACATGTCCTAAACAAGTGTTTTACAACAATTGTAAATGTCCAGAATGACAGTAATCAAGTCACTTAACAAGTGTACATTTATAAACAACACTATTTTGCAAGCATAAAATGGTGAGCTATGAGCAATGAGCCAAGATTTTTGGGAGCAAGAATCAATTCTAAACTCAAAATAAATAAATAAACTTGTAACATAACAAGTTTTTCAAGAAAACAAAATTTAAAATGCACACACTAGTAGAAAACTGTGTTGAAGTCAACATAAACTACATGATGTTCCGTGCTTCTAACGCAAATTTCTGCGTTAGAATCATGGAAACATCATGTAGTTTATGTTGACTTCAACACAGTTTTCTAATAGTAACAATTGTAAGGTCCTGTGTACACATTTAAAATTGAAATTTGATCTTTTGTTAAAAAAACATGAGCTCACAGCTCACAACTCATAGATCGAGACTCACAATATAGCGCTCCCCAGACATTTACAATTGTTGTGCACCTCTCTCTACTAGTGTTAAAAGGGGATTTACACAAGGAGTTTAACCCCTAAATGCCCAAGGTCTTTTTGAACTTCTTGGCATTTTCAAGAAAGTGAACAATCAACCAACCTTTTCATGAATCTCATAAAGTTTTTTGAAATTGTAACCGTACAAGTTTAAATTTGACATGTTAAAGATTACATGGAAAAGGAAAACACAACAATATCACTTATATTTTGAAAGTTTATAACATTTGAACATGAGGGTGTTAAAACTGCAAAAGTGACTTCAAGTTTTCTAATCCTCATTTCACATGTCAAATCTAAAAAGTTGGTCATCAAAAAAATATGAGCTTTAAGGTCATTGCATGTTTAACCTCAACCAATTTACAGCTTTCAAAATCTACTCCTATATATTTTTTAAATGGATTTCTACTGCGGATTTTTCTCCAAGCTCTTGTGTATTTGAGGCTCATTTTCAAGATCTTCCAACACTATAAAACTCAAGATTGCAGTGGGCACCCTTGTACCTTGAATAGAAAAATCATGAACATTCATTTTCAAAATCAGATTTTTAATGTTGAAAATAGACTTCAAAACAAACTTGTGTTCAAAAGAAAATACCAAAAATAGTGAATTGACAAGATTTTATTCATCTTCAAAGTTTTGCAAACACCCAAATTGGGTGCCTTGGGCATTTAGGGGTTACTGGTTGAATTGCTAAGATCAACCTTATGGCCTTTATGCTTGACATCAAGATCCCAAAAAAACTAAGTGCCAAAATTTGACAAAGCTCCTCAAGTTTAAAATTTGAGTCCTCCACTTCTAGAAAGCCAAAATTTTAACCTATTGCCCTTTTTTTAGATTTCACTTAAATATAATTGTTGTAAATAAAAAAACATAATGTGGATAATGGACACACTGGGATGGATTTAGAATCTAAATGAATCTTCTTGGCTTCAAACTTTCTTTTGCTTCACTTTAGTACTTTTGATGCTTGTGGTTATTGTATCAAGATTCTCAAGGCATCTTTAGACATGAGATAAATGAAAAGATATGTCTCTCCTCATACTCTTTTTATTACAACAAGTATTTCTTGAGGCCATTATGTACATCAACCTAGATAAATATTTTGGTTCAAACCACTTCAAGGCAATGTTTGGTGAGAACCAACTATCAATACAAAGTCAACTGGTGGAAACAACAAAAAACATTAGTTGAATTCTGAAACTACCAAATATATAATATGTCAATGTTTGTTTAGAATTTAATTATAGTAGCTCAAAATATAAATGTAGGAAAATATTCAATCCATACCCATGAACAACCGGTTGAAATTGGGAAATGCTAGAAATTAGTCACCAAAGTTAAAATTTCGCCCCTAACGTTGTACCAAAAATCCATTAACCCCTAAATGCCCAAGGCACCCAATTTGGGTGTTTGCAAAACTTTGAAGATGAATAAAATCTTGTCAATTCACTATTTTTGGTATTTTCTTTTGAACACAAGTTTGTTTTGAAGTCTATTTTCAACATTAAAAATCTGATTTTGAAAATGAATGTTCATGATTTTTCTATTCAAGGTACAAGGGTGCCCACTGCAATCTTGAGTTTTATAGTGTTGGAAGATCTTGAAAATGAGCCTCAAATACACAAGAGCTTGGAGAAAAATCCGCAGTAGAAATCCATTTAAAAAATATATAGGAGTAGATTTTGAAAGCTGTAAATTGGTTGAGGTTAAACATGCAATGACCTTAAAGCTCATATTTTTTTGATGACCAACTTTTTAGATTTGACATGTGAAATGAGGATTAGAAAACTTGAAGTCACTTTTGCAGTTTTAACACCCTCATGTTCAAATGTTATAAACTTTCAAAATATAAATGATATTGTTGTGTTTTCCTTTTCCATGTAATCTTTAACATGTCAAATTTAAACTTGTACGGTTACAATTTCAAAAAACTTTATGAGATTCATGAAAAGGTTGGTTGATTGTTCACTTTCTTGAAAATGCCCAAGAAGTTCAGAAAGGCCTTGCGCATTTAGGGTTAAGCAGCAAAGAGTGAAATCTTCTTGGCTCCCAAATTGGTCTCAAATCTTAATGTTATGTAAAGGATTTAAGGATAAAAATTCAGCCAATGAGAGATAAGAATTGAGACCATCTTCACCTCTTAATTAACCTTGACGTGGACTACTAGTATAAAGTGGTCCTAACTTGTCCAAATTGCCCTCAACCTTGATTCCTCTACTGCCCCTTTACTACTACAGTAGTCGAATTGCCATTCAGTCAGGACTCATGCTCCGTTCCCATGGGCACATTCACGGACTGATCCGTCAGTTGTGAACACTATTTCAAATGGTTTATCAGAAAGCCAATTCTCATTGGCAGTAAACGTTAATGGAATAAACATGAATAAGTAACTATAAATAAAGCTAAAAGTACAATTTTTTAGATACCCAGCACTTTAGAAGGTTCTAGTTTATTACTCCCTTCTTTTAACATCACATGGCATCATCCCATTGGCTGTTAAAAATGGCGGAACACGTCATTAGAGAGAATGTCATGCATTCTCTCATATGTTTGAGGGACAAATCTTAATGCCATTTCACCCACATTAACCCTTTAAGATCTGTGATTGATTTGGGGGGCGGGCAAGAGGTTTTCTTGTTTTAAACTCAACATAGACAAGAAATACCTAATTGTGGTTTGTGATGAAGATTTGAAGGTACCATTGGAATGGGATTTGATGCTTGGACCTTCACAATAAATTTGGTGGCAACAAAGGGTTCCTTTGTAGCAAATTATAATAGATCTCTCAGTCCGTATATGGTGAAGTGAGCATGCATACAACAAGCTAGCTTTGCCATTGTTTTTTTTGTTGAGGAATTCCTTTTCGTTCTTATAGGGCCATGTTTCTCATTTTTTATCATCAAGAACCGCATGGAACTCCAACTTGGCGTTCCCCAAACTTGTGTGTGTCAGTATAAATGCCATTCTTTTAGCATTTAGGGATGTCTTTCCCCAATGATATGCGTATTTTCAACCTACATGCAAGTAATTTTTTAACCCCTACACCACATGCTAGCATGAACCTTCATGGAATTTGTCCCATTGCATTAATTTCCAAAATCCCCTCACCTGTCCACTTTCACCCATAACCAAATTCACTGTCAAACTTTGGCTACCAAAGATAACGTGTCTAAATTGACCACACCTTAAAGGGTTAACCCTTAAACATTGGGCTGTTGCAACTAGCTTGGCTACATTGTTCTACAGTGATATTTAATGCTTTCATTAATGTGGCAAGTGCCTCAGAAGCTAAGAAATTGTCAATATTACATGCTGACCTCATGAAATTTGCAAGAAAGGCAGCACAAGACCTAAGACCATGTATATGAATCTTCTCACAATTAGGTTACCTAGAAATTTGAATGTACTATGTGATTTTTTTTTATTGTTTTGCATGTTGCACCATGTAAGGTAGGCACACCCATAAGCGTCACTGTCCCCATAACCGTCACCTTTGAAATCTTGGAAAATTTGTGGAAATGAATAGATGTAATTATAAAGATGTACAACATATGAACATGAAATCTTGAAAGTGGTTATGGGTGCAATGGCAATTTGCTCTTTAAAAATTCACAACTTATTCTCACAATATCCAAATGATACATTCAAAAGTGCAAACTCATTTTTTCTGTTCCTAATAGGATCCTATAATTTGCTAGTTGTTTATTCATACTCATCATGTTGAAAACCCTTAGTTTGATGCTTATGGGTGTTCCTACCTTATGTATGATCACTTCTAAAATTGATTCAAATGGAAATCTGCTATTTCCCGACCTGCATAGCTTTTTTTACTACTAGTGGACGATTTTTTGTCTGCCTTGTTGTTTAAGGGTTAAGAAAGATGACAAAATTTCCCTCACCAAAACAGGTTTGCTTGTCTAGTGCAATGTATGGGGAGTATCAGCATTTATTTACAAGCTAGTTGGTTGATTTTGAGAATTGCTAAATTGAATTCAAAGTTTAGGAAAAAAACCGACCATTTAAGAGAAAAAAGGAGACTATTCTTTGTTTCTATAGGCTTAATCAAGAGTGTACTCTAGACAACCCGTTAGGAAAGAGAATGTAGGATATTGGCCGGTTAACTCCTAAAAGCCCAAGTGGTCCTTTGAGGACCAAGTGGGATTTTGGGCATGTACCTACAGCTAATCTACTTTGTGTGATTTTCAGAGACTTTTATTGAACGTGAGGAATTCAAAGATCTACATGGGAGTCTAATTTTTTCTTCATGCCGACATTTATTGTAGAAGTTATGCATGAAAAATTAAAAAACAAGGGAAAATTGGGCAGCCCAAATTTTAAAAATGGTGTTTTTTTAAATAAAATTTTGAAATTGGTTCTCTAGATTTTTATGTATGTGGGAAGCTTTTAATCGTTCAATTTTTATTGATGAGATGAGAGTTATGAGAAGTTTTAGTTTGCGGGTAGGTATGGGACTCCCAAATCTCTATTTCTTTTGCCCCTTGTAAAATTTGGTGCTATTTCTGTAAGTTGTAGTAGACTAAGATTCCTTGGTTTTCACCATTTGAATCACAATAATTCAAATTTCTAAATTTTACATAAATCCTCCAATTTTGCCTAGTGTATATGCAAATTTCATGACCTTACATCATTGCAAGATTTTACAAAGTATGATTCACACCTCCTATTCATTTGCAAATTCTCCCACACATACCTAACATGGTCTTCTAAAAGGGGAAAAAAAAACCCCAATTTTGCATAGAGCAATTTTTTTGATATAGGAGTGGTTAAAGGCTTCTGAAGTTTTGGGGCAGCACGGAAATATATGTATATTTTCACTTTAGATGTTAGTATCTCACTCCTCTACATCTAGAATGAGCTCATTCTTTTCCCACAAGTACCTCCTAGAGTACATGGCAAGATCTTACTGTTGGATTTCCAAAAAATATTTTTTTCCTACCATTCTACTTATTTCCCCAAAAGTAGCATTTTTGAGTGACTTTCATGGAAAAAAGGGCTGGGCCTTTAGGGGTTAACCCCAAAGTGACATTGCATTTTTGGGGCTTCTAGGAATTTGCTCTAATTTGAACAAAAAGGCAACATTCTGATAAGTTGTATTAATTCTTTTTGAATTGCAATTGTATAAATCAAACAGACATGTTAGAGATTGCATTAGAAAAGAATACACAACAATATCTCTTATGGATTAAAATATTATAATGTTTCATTGTGAGGGTGTTAAAACTATAAAAGTGATTTGAGGTCTTTCAATCTTTTTTTCACATGTCAAATTTGAAAAGTTGGTCACCAAAAAAATATGAGATTAAAGGACCTAACATGCATAACCCCAACCAATTTATGACTTCTCAAAATTTACTTTACAAATTTTTAAAATGAATTTCTAATGTGATTTTTTCTTGAAGATCTAGTGTATTTGAAGCTCATTCTCAAGAGCCCTCAACACTACATAAAGTCAAGATTGCAATGAACACCCATGCTTAAAATCTTGGATAGAAAAATCACAATCAATCATTTGCAAAATCAGATTGTTGAATCTAAAACTAAGCTTCAGAAAAAACTTTTCAAAAGTATAAACTTCTAAAAATAGTAATTTGGTTCAGTTTTATGTAACTTCAAAAATTGGTGGAGGACAGTTTCTGTCCCCAATGATGCTTTTGGGTTAGCTAAAAAAAAGTTCCCTTGACTGCGGTCTGGTGAGAATTGAGCACGGGCCTTCATCAGGAGCCAAGGCTTTGCAAGTTCAGAGCAAATGATTGAGAACTCAAGGTCACAGGACATGTACCAGCATATCGGCCTTTGTTGAGTCATCATAAATACTCATAAAAATATCAGTCAGGGCCTCTACACAGCTTTCAATAGGCCCCTTCTCTAAAAGCCTAGCAGTCTACATACCATAAAAACTAGGGAAAACTTGATGGACACCCCTGAAGTTTGCAATATTTGTATAGATATTCTTGGTTTTTCAGAAATTGCATACAGGCAGTTTACCTTATTATCACTATATTTATATTATCACTTCTCTATTTTTAAAAATTCATGTTTTTTAGGGTTTGGTTTGAATTTCAAGTTTACAAATATTGTAAGAAAGGTCTTAGAGCCCTTTACTACTAGTGTAATTTTTGTTCCATTTGACCAAAATTTGCAAAAGATATAGCGTATTAGCTATGAAGGCCTTTGTTAGATATACAAATTATTACCCCAACTCCTTAGCTATAGCAATGTCAGGTGGGAAATACCAAAAACAAATGAAATTTGTCAACTAAATTAGCACTTATGAATGACTACAAAGGTCAAGGAAAGGAAGAAGAAGTTCAAAGATGAAAATGAAAAAATATGATCATGATGACAACAAAAACCTCTAAGGAAATGATAAGGAAGTGATAGTAGGGCAATTTCAAATTTGAGCGGAACCTTGACCTTACCTCATTGAAACCTTGATAACTAACTCATACTTCACTCATTTAGGATTTTGGAACTTGATACAAAACCTTGACTTGATTATCTTCTAGATGAGACCATAACCATGTCATTTGATATATTATAACTTTTTTTTTATTAATATCTTGTCTAAGGCCCAATGATAATAGGATAAACTACCTGTACATACCTTTAGATCATAATTTTCAAGCATTTGTTTTGTTGTGTTGTGCACATTACTTTCTTCTCTCTTTGTGCGCACATTATTTCTTTCTTGTTATGTATGTGCACAAAGGAAAAGAAAGTATCATGCACAACAAAACAAACGCTTGAAAATTATGGTCCAAAGGTACATTTTGTGCAACATCTCAAAAACCATGGGCATATGTACAAATATAGCAAACTTCAAAAGTATCCATCAAACTTTCCCCAAAAAATATGTGGACAGTATTGTTGGCTAAGGGCGTCGTCCTTAGACGAGCATGGGTAAGAGCTCCTGAAACAATAAAAAGAGAGCTTAGTCTACGTGCGCAATTTCCATAACAGCCTCAAAGAGGAGTCTGCAAACCTAGTGCAGACTTAGTGTGCAGCCAACTCTAAAGGTGCTAGGGACATGGGAATGCATGATCAAGGAGGATGATTGCAAAGGAGATGGAAGAATTGGAAGTGTTAAAGAATTAGTTGCATGTGCCAACAAGATTGATAATAACCGGTTTGCCAAGTTTTGCAAACTTTCTTTGATTGTTGGGCAGGGTTGCTTGCTCTTGTGCCAAGAGGGTGAGCTTGGTGTTTGGCTGTGCAGCTAGATTGGGGACAATTTTCTCTCATTACGCTTGAACCCACCCCATTGTATCATTATTATACCCTCATCTTGTATGGACTGAGGACATTTAAAGTCTTCACTGAGTTAGTATACATGGTTTTAAGTGCACCACAACGCATGATGGAAGTGTAACAAAATTTAGCTTAGCCCCCCCACTCTTAGCCCACCACCCCCCCTTCCTTAGTTTTTCTTCTCTTAAGGTGTCCTCAATTTGACCAAGATTGGTTTGCGGTAACAAAACACTGGAGGTGAGTTTGAGGGTGACATAAGAAAATTGTCCTATATATGACCGCAAATCCAAATGAGAAGTTTGTGGCCTCGGTACAAAAGAGGTCATGGGTGGCACTTGGAATAAACTTGCAGAGCCTAAAGAGCAATCACTATCCAAGTTTAATTGGCAAGTGCGCTTGATTTTGTGACATTTTCTTTTGCTATTCTTCTATCCCTCCTGCAATCAACCTCCCCAATCACATGTTCTCATGTCTTTGCTAGCTCCAAAGCCGGTTACACATCGGGGACTGTGGGAGGGATGCTACAAAATTTACACGTGTTACAAGATTGTTTTTGTTATTATTATTGTTTCTCATAGGCTCTTACCTGTGTCTCGACTGAGGATGGCTGCCCTTGTTCCACTATAAATCACGCAAAAGGAAATCAACTACAATAAGCTCTGGCAGTGCTCTGCTGCAGACCTTGAGCTCTGTACAAAATGGATTTCACGTAGTGGCCTCTGATTTTCCACACTGATGTTGTCAGTGACTTGCATACTTCAACCGCATATATTTCTCAAAGTTTGTATTCACAATGCCACTCCTGCTGACAGAAGATCCAATACGCTGGGTGGAGGGATTTCCAAAGTGTAGGGTAAGGGCATCCCCAATGCAGCCGTAAAAGAGGCAGGCAAAAGCTTGTGCAGTGCTTCAAACCGGACTTGTGCAAAAACATGGGCTCCAATGCAATATTTAAAACACATTGCATTTTTCAAGACTCCCCACATAAGAGCCCCTCCTTTGCAAATTTTCACTATTTGGAAAGTCTTGCATACCACTCTAGCTCTGACACTGATGTAATTTTAGGGAATTTCAGATACTTTTGACATGATTCAGCCACACATAAGCACTTAAAAATACATAAACTATTAAAAATTCATGTTTAGTGTGTGTCATATCTAGTTTAGTGTGTATCAGATCTAGTTTGCATTGGAGCTATTGTCCTGGGGAAATGGTCCTGCTATGTACCTGACACCAAGTCAGGCACGGGCTGACATACTTTCTGGAGCTCAAATGCTTGCTGCATTGGGGATGCCCTAAGGGCCTCACACAAGAGCATTCTCACTTCCAAGTTCCAAATCACTAGGAACAAGAGCAGAGCTCAAGTAATTGATGTGGAGGCACCCATTGCCAACAACTTCCCATATCCAATTTGTAGGGGGCGCTATTTCCAATTTCAGCATAGATAAGTTCTCAATCAAGTTTTGGAATGCGTTCTCTTGTCCCTTTCAAGGTTGGGATTCCTCAAGTCATGCCACGTGTTCTAAAGTGATGAACGTAAAAGTAGGAAGTAAAGAGCAAAAAATAGTTTGACTATTATCAAAATTACATGAATCTAAAAGTTGACAATGAGTCCAAAGCACTTTTTGACTCCCAAATTCACAATAATTTCAATTTTTTGCAAATAAAATTATGAAAAAAAATCAATCCCAATATTTTGTGTCTTCCTACACAAGAAATATATGCATTGCCTTAATTTTTTTGTATTTTGTTACATAATGGCTTAAGTTATCAGGTATGGGTGCGCTCACCTTAGTAGAGCAAACAAGATATTACTAATTTGTGAGGCTTTTAGCATGCATAATGTTGCTTGAAGTAATTTGTCACATGTCGTTTTACTAGCAAGAGTGGCATTACGCATTGTGACACCTCCATAATTTTCGTTGTTACATTTACAAGTAGAAGGGCAACCAAAAATGCAAAGGATTTTATTTGAGCAACGTTTTCATTTGGATAAAAGAAACAAGCCTACCTGTGTATCACTATGCAGATTTCATTGAGGAAAACCCCAAATTGCATACACACCTAATTTAATTGCCTACTTTTTTGCACCTACTATAATAGGTTTGAAAAAGAAAATCTTACCAAAGTTTGCAGGCGTGATATGACAAGCAAGATCGTAAATGTTGAGGAATAACTTTTTTTTAAATAGAGGAACATAAGCCAATTTTTGTCTTTATTTCATGGAGGTGTGTTTGGAGGAGACATCCATGCATTGGCTCAAAAATGTGAGAGAGTTGACAATTTGTTGCCAAAACAAACAAAAGAGACTTTGAGAAGGAATCCTAAACATGCATAACTCTAATGGCACATTGTTGACCCAAGGTCAAGACGAACATCAGCTTTGTAGGGTGAGTTTATTTTTTCATTACAGAAGTTGAGTTATCATTATCAAGATATGCCAGATCATGCAAGTCCTTGGTGATGAAAAAAAAAACTAACTTTGAAAACCCCTACAGGCAGTCTACCCTATTATCATTGGGCCTTAATTAAAAAAATCTACAATACATCAAAAGTCATGATTATGGTATCATCTAAAAGATAATCAAGTTAACCCCTAATGGACCATTGTCCATTTGAGGGACAAATGGGATTTCGGGCATGTACCTATGGCTAAACTACTTTTCATGATTTTTTGAAATTTTTATTGAAGATGGGGAATTCAAAGATGTGCATGGGCATCTAATTTTTATTCCAATTGATGCCAGGGAACAAAAGTTATGCCAAAATAAGCACAAATTTGGGGACTCTAGGTAGCAAAAAAAAATCTTATAAAAACTCAAAAAAAATATTAGTTTTTTCTCTCATAGATTATATCTTTGTCTACATCCAAAGCTTTGATTCATTCCATTTGGACTAGTTATGAGAAAGTTATGGACAATCTTGTTTTTCAAACAATTCAAGCATCTTCTTGAAAAAATAACTTATAAACATTTTTGAATGCAAGTTTAACAATTTTTCAAAAAAATTTGTTGGAGAGGGTGAAGTTTTCTTTCTAGAACAATCTCACCATTGGGATTTTATTGTTTCAATACTGTTGCAGGGTTATTAGCAATTTAATTTTTTCTTCAATCTCATACCTTCTTTTGCCTAATTTTTTTTTTATGAATGAAAATTAATTATTTTTTGTTTTTTTTTCCCAAGATTACCAACTCAACTTCCCACCATGCAAAAATAGAATTCCAAACTATGTGGTGCAAAAAATTTAAGCTAAAAAAGTTCAAAGTTAAATAATCTAGTTAGGCAAGGTGCAAAGAAAGTTGTTTTTTACATTTTAAATGAAAATATCTTCCAATTTGTGCAGTCAAAGTTCTTGAGTTTTGTATGACACATTCTTATAGTAGTTTAGTACAAGATCCTATGGTTAGATATGCAAAAAAACCAATTTTCAAACTTTTTTACTCTTTGCCATGGAGGTGGCAGTTTTGAGTGTCTTGTGACAAAATAAAGTCCGTGGTCCTTTAAGGGTTAGCTTTTGTATCAATTTCCAAAATCCTAAATGAGTGAAGTATGAATTAGTTATCACGGTTTCAATGCAGTAAGGTCAAGGTTCTGCTCAAATTTGAAATTGCCCTACTATCACTTCCTTATCACTTCCTTAGAAGATATCATTGTCATACATGATCATATTTTGTCATTTTAGCTTTGAACTTCTTCTTCCTTTCCTTGACCTTTGTAGTCATTCATAAGTTCTAACTTAGTTGACAAATTTCATTTGTTTTTGGTATTTGCAACTAACATTGTTATAGCCAAGGCATTGGGGCAATGAATTGTATATCTAACTAAGACCTTCATAGCTAATACGCTATATCTTTTGCAAATTTTGGTCAAATGGAACAAAAATTGCACTAGTAGTAAAGGGCTCTAAGGCCTTTCTTGCAGTATTTGTAAACTTGGAATTCAAACTAAACCCTAAAAAACATGAATTTTTGAAGATACAAAAGTGGTAATAGGGACAAAGTGATAATAGGATAAACTACATGTATCCATTTTTGGTCAAAAATGAACCAAAGCAACAATACAATACCTCAAGTATCCAAAAAGAATACCATATCCCAATTGCAAAATCCTAAAAAAATTCAAGTTCCCTCAGAAATATGCTCATATAGTTTCTCTCTATAGTACTAATATAATTGTAAAATTTGAAGATCTATTGAAATAGTGATGTCGTTCCATCTCTAAAATTTGTCACCCTACATGTAAAGCTAATTCTTCATTGTTTCACCAATCAGATTCTCCATGGCATTTATCAAAATTTCTATAGAACCCTTTTTAGATGGCAACTAAAGTGGGATATTTGACCCTTTTTGTCCAATTAGCTACACCTTGTGATTGCTATTTTTATTCATTTTGTGTGAAATTAATCTCATTGGAAAGGTGTGAAAGTTTGCTTTCTAAAAATATAAAACTCTTCTCAAGCAAAGCTCACATTAAGCGGTAACATCCAAAACCACACAAGCATGAAAATTACAGATTTTTCACTTATGACTTATTCAATCATTATAATATTTCATCTCCAATTGTAGATCTAGTTAAAATCTGTCTACTTTACAATAATCAAAATGCTTTTTCCCATTTGTATAGTTGAATTATTCAAATTGGGTCCATATTTAATTAAATTGCACATCTAAATTCACCACTCTTCTTTCTAATGGATTTTGGAAAAATGTGTGTGGTCTTTAAAGGGTTAATTGGAAAAGTGGGTAAAGTGAGTGTCACATGCATGGGCTTTGAAGAAAATGATTGGTAGCCGCCTTGTCGTTTGTAATAAAAGTGAGTAAATGGATTTTATTTGTTCAATATGAGAAGAATGAGGTCTCAATGGTCACTAATACTACAATGCAAGTCATCAAAAACCAACAAATCTTTGGCCAAAATGGCAAGTGGTCATTCATTTTGAATTGTAAATAATAACTCCAAATTTTTGTAATTGCCATCCTAAGACTTAGCTTATAGTTACAAAGAGTTTCAACTTATTGAGGGTGCTATGAACATGCTCATAAGGTTATTTGGTCTTTGTTACTTTACTGTGTCTTGCACCTAATACCTATAGAAGGGGGAATGCTATTTCGTGAGCGGGGATCCGTGAGCCGTGAGCCATGAGTAGAGATTTTTTTTTTCAAAATATTCAATATCACTTATAATTGTGTACATAGGGCCTTATAATTATACATTTTAAACCTTTACCTTCTAACAAACTTGTTTATTTTATAGTTTTTCCATTGATTTTGAGATGAAAAGTGATTCTTGCTCACCAAATCTTGGCTCACCATTCTACGCTCACAAAATAGCGTCGTCCCTTATAGAAGTTACAAGAAATTTCAAAAATGTTTGGTTTTTTGCATTTGCTTGTGTTTTAACACAAAATGAGAAAATATAGATATGTGGTAGTCTCTTCACCACACCACAAATCTAAAGTCACTAATTGGAAAACAAACTTGAGACCCATCTGAAGGCCCTATCTTGCTATAATGTTTGCTTGATATAAAATCATATGTTCAAATGTGTATTAAATTCTTTAAACTCAAGATAACATCTAAAACTTGAGATACTAGCTAGCAAGTCTATTAGATAACTACACAAAATAGTGTAATTATGTTGCCTTATCCTAGAAAGTTACCTCATGATTCATTCCTTGGTCACTTCAAGATGCAAGCAAATTCTCCATATACTAGGATTTCACATGGATGGCTTGAACATTTGTACTTTTGTTTTTCCACAACATTCTTGTTGTTGTCAAGTCCTCATTGTTGCTAAAAAAAATGTATTGCTGAAATTGTTGAAGAAAAATACTTGTAATGTTAGTAAGTATTTACATAGTTTAAAATTTGAAGAAATTAATATGGGGCAATGTAATTGCACTATTTAGTGTAGTTTGCTTAACTAGAGCATAAAGAGAAATTCTTACTAAATCCTTTCAAATGTTGTTGTTGTTTTCTTTCATCTACAAATGCAATGTGTCTATGGATGAATTTGATTTTGGATTCCAAATTTTGTTTAACCCCTAAAGGTCCAAGTGCGGGGGCCAAGTGGGGTTTTGGGCATGTACTTACAGCTAAAATACTTTGTGTGATTTTCTAAGACTTTTTATGGAAGATGGAGAATTCAAAAATCCGTGTGGGCATCTAATTTTTTCTTCATTTTGAGAGAGAGAGAGAGAGAGAGAGAGAGAGAGAGAGAGAGAGAGAGAGAGAGAGAGAGAGAGAGAGAGAGAGAGAGAGAGAGAGAGAGAGAGAGAGAGAGAGAGAGAGAGAGAGAGAGAGAGATGTGGGAAGCTTTGAATCATTCAATATTTATTAATGAAATGAAAGTTATGAGAAGTTTTAGTTTGTTGGTAGGTGTCGGACTCCCAAACCTTCATTCCTTTTTGCTCTTGCAGAATTTGGTGCTTTACTTTTTTGAGCTCTTTGTTTATTTGTTTTTTGAGTTCTTATTTTCCTAAGTTCTAGTAGACTAAGATTCCTTGGTTTTCACCATTTAGATTAAAGTAATTTGGATTTCTCAATTTTACAAAAATCCTCCAATTTTGCCTAGTGTATATGCAAATTTCATGGCCTTACAACACTGCAAGATTTTACAAAGTACGATTTACACCTCCAATTCATTTGAAAATTCTCTCACACATACCTAACTTGGTCTTCTACATGGGAAAAAGAAACCTCAACTTTGCGTACAACAATTTATTAATATAAGAGTGGTCAAAGGCTTTTGAAATTTTTGGGCAATAGGGAAAAACATTTTTTTTCACTTTAGATGTCAATGTCTTAGTCTTAGTCCTCTACATCTAGAATGAGCTGATTTTTTTTCACACAAGTACCTCCCATAGACTAGGGCAAGATCCTATGGTAGGATTTCTAGAAAAAACAAAATTTTCTACCTTTCTACTCATTTTCCCAAAAATGGCAGTTTTGAGTGACTTTTACAAAAAAAAGGGCCTTTAGGGGTTAACCTCTAAAGCCTTGTTGTCCCATTGAGGGACAAATGGGATTTCAAGCAAGTACCTACAGCCTCAAATTTTGTCCTAATTTTCTGAAACTTTTTTTGAAGATAGAAAAATACATTAGCTTTTGGGGATTATATATTTTAATCCAATCTATGAGCGGGAGCAAAAGTTATGCCCGAATAAGCACAAATTTTGGGAGACAGAGCAGAATTTTTTTAATAAAAACATTAATTTTTTCATTTTTAATTTTCTTATAGGTTTTAGTTTTTTCTTCATCTGAAGCTTTGATTCATTCCATTTGGACTAGTTATGAAAAAGTCATGGACAACCTTGTTTTTTGGGCAATTCAAGCATCTTCTTGAAAAATTAACTTATAAACTTCATTATTGAATGCAAATTTAACATTTCTTTGAACACAATTGTTGGAAAGGGTGAAGTTTGCTTTCCAAAACTGTCTCACCATTGGAATTATTTTGTTTCAGTTCCATTACAAGGTTATTAACAATTTAAGTTTTTATTCAATATCATACCTTCTTGTACCTTTTTTTTCAAGACTGAAAATTAAGTGTATTATTTTCATTTTTTTCCAAAGATTCTCAACTCAATTTCCCTCTATAAAAGAATAAACCTCAAAACTTTGTGGTGCAAAAAAATTAAGTTAAACAAATTCAGAGTCAAATAATCTAGCCATGCAAGGTGCAAAAACATTTGTTTTTTACACATTAAACATGAATATATCTTGCAATCTATGCAATCAACATTTTTGAATTTTTTTTACACATTCTCATACTAATCTAGTACAAGATTCTATGGTTAGATATGCAAAAGGACTAATTTTCAAATGTTTTTACTCTTTGCCATAGAAATGACATTTTTGAGTGATTTTTGACAAAATAAAAGGCCGCAGTCCTTTAGGGGTTAACCTTTGCATGTAGCTAATTGTTGAGTAGATTTTTTTGACTCCAATGTTTCTTTTTTTAAGGAAGAATTGTTTTTTGAAAGAAACCAACCGGGTTCACATTGAATACATTTAGGGTCTACGTTTTTATTTAACACTAGTGGACCCTTGTACATGCCGTTCAGGCGGAGGGCCATCATGGGAGGGGGTCCTTGCAAAAAAATTAACATAACCTTCCTCATAATCACTTTCTTTAAGCTTCTTCTCCTTTTTGTTACAATTAGCTTACCTATACTATGCCTACCTACACACTTTGCCTCCTTCTCTAGGCAGCCACCCCATAGTATTCTCATGTATACTCCATTCCCAAAGACAACCATAACCACCACATAACCGCCATTTAATCTTCTTAGAGGAACACCCAACTACCCAACTAATAGAAATAATACTATTATAGAAATAAAATAGGTTGGCAGCACCTTGGTAAAGCTTTTTCAAAACACCGTGGATTATAGAAATAAAATAGGTTGGCAGCACCTTGGTAAAGCTTTTTCAAAACACCGTGGATTATATAAATTGCACTTGTGCATGTTGTGTTGCAACAAAGCATTCAACATAGACGTTGTGATTTTCTTGGGTTCAAATTTGGTGGATTTAGAATGGTTGGACTTTTGATGTTTGACAGAATGCAAATTGATAAATTTTTCCTTATTTCACTTCTCAATATTCTAATGAAAAGTCTCTAGATATAGTCTTCTGATAGTATAAATCTTAAATTCCTATGTTCCCCGATGAGCAAAATTTGCTCCTAACTTTTTTCTCTATCAAAAGGTGCAATACCTGACTTGTTCATGTTGTTGGGCACCAAGATTAGGAGTGTTGTTGGAATATTGAAAAGCCAAGTTTCCAAGTATAAGCTTGGAATTCTGGAAAAATAAACCATGTCACTAAAGAATCCCTTTTCTTGGGTGTCTCAAACATCCTTGTGAGGAGTTAGGGTTTGAGAGTCTTTTAGATGTTTGGAATCCATTTTGTTAACCCTTAATGTGTGCTGGGTCATTGTAGCTTGCCCAATTGTAGCTTCAACAATGTCTTCAACAGTATTTTTGCAGATGGGCACCAATAAAGTTGCTTCAAAAAGTTGCAAAAGTCAAAAGTGCTTATTGATCCCATGAAAATTGCAATAAGGACAGCTTGGGACCTAACACCCTAATTCTAAATTTTGTCACAACTTGGGGTATTTAAAAATATGAGTGTATTTGATGATTTTTCTTTTGCCTTCCATGATGCACTACGCGCTTATGATCACTTCTAGAAAAAAAATCAGATGAAAAACAATTTTTCTCTGGGCTACAGAATCTTTTTTCAAAGTGAAAGGACAAAAAATGTCCTCCTAAATGTTTAGGGGTTAAGCTACTCCCTCAACCACTAAAAATAATTATTTGCACAGAATTACAAAATGGGAGTCAAATTTCTTTCTTTATTTCTCCCAACACATATGACACCATAACATTCAGTAGCTTGAAGAGAGGCTGCCTTTCCTTCTCTTCAGGTATCATCCACAAACTTCATCTTGACAAAAAAAAAAAAAGTTTGTTTTTTGTTTTTAAAAAAAAAATTTGACACGTCTGGCCCCCTCGACAAGTGTGCACTGTACTAAGCCTCTCTTTCATAAACTTTGACAAATTCAACCAAAAGTCCCCATAGCTAAAGAAGGGTGTGGAATATTCCACACCATTCTCTAGGAGGGAGGGCAGCCTTTACTAGTGCTACTGAATGTTATGCACGTCAAGTGTTCTCCAAGTGTTCATTGTTTTGATGCAAGTTTCCAATGTCGACGCCCATTATTGAACCCCTTGCCAATTGACTAATCCAGGCCACCTAAAAAGTGGTAAATCCACATTTATCCACAATTAGCTTCAAAGTGGTAATTGGTAAGAGTTAAAAGTGTTTATAACCACTTTTAATCATTTTGTTATTTGTATTGGTGCCCACAAGCTGATTCAAAAGTGCAAATATTTTTGATTGCAAATCACCTTTCAAAAACAAAATGGTGATGGACTTGCAATATATGTCTTTCTCCTATCCAAAAATGGAAAAATTAAACTCCACAAATGGAGTATTTGAGAATAGTGTGGCAACACCTCCCTTCCAATCAAGCAAGATTCAAATTGCTAATTGACAGGCTTCCAACCAACCTCAAATGTAATCTTGTGGTTGTAATTGTCAAACACAATAGCAAAACCATTGCCCTCCAAGTATGGTGTTTGCATGACTTTGTGGTCCATCTAAACTTGACACTACAAAGGAAAGTTGTCAACTTGGACATCTTTTTTTCACTTTGAACTTTTTAATGTCACTTTAGACGCAGTTAGTCAATTTGAATGTGTCAATTCAAGCATTGTTTTCTTGTAGTGATCCACGCAAGTTGGAGAGCATGGCTTGGCAAAATTTGACACAAGGCCAATTGGCAAATGTCATCTTGGACTAAAATGGTTGGCAAAGAAGTGGGGTATGGTGGAATGGAAAATATCCGCAAAGAAGCGATGAACCCCATACACGAGTGGTGCATCCATCCAAACAACAGTATTTATGAGTGTAAAACAATGAGCTCAAGAATGGGGAGCCAAGATTTTGTGAGTTGACACCAATTGTGAGCTCAAAATTAATTGAAAACTTTAAAATAGTAAGTTTTTCAAGAGATGGATTTTTCCCTATGTATATGTTTATAGGTGAAATCTTATATTTTGGTTATAAAGTCTAGGCTCATGGCTCACAACTCATGTATTCCCGCTCATGATATAGCATTCCCCATTATCATCCAAAGACTTAAAAGTGGTATACCACCAAGCTTAAAAGTGGTAAATATTTATAGATTACCACTTTTAAGATGCCCTAAACTAATCCTTTATCAAAACCCTAATTCAAGACACAATCATGACTTTGAAATATCCTAAATTTCACAAAAGCTTTTTTTGCAAAAGAGTGTTCTCAAGTTACGCTAAATTGGGGCTGACTGGAGTGTCCGGCTGGATCCTTGGAGCATCTCCACTGGTGACTTGGCTAGGCCAAGTTTCAGAGCAGCCTTGCTAAACACAGCTTTGGGGATGGTGACCTCTCGAGCCTCTTGCCTCCCTTAGCAAGCTTGATTTTTGGACCTTTGTGGAGTGTTAGGGGAAGTGTTATTATTAGTGGCGGTCCAAATTCTAGTTCTCACTCCGACTTGCTAAAGAAGGTTTAATTTCTTGGCAAATTTTTGCTAGAATCTTACCTCAAAAGTGAGAAGGCTATCAGTACACTAAGAAACTTCATAGAAAATTTGGATGAAAACACCATATCCCTACATGAGTTGAAACTCGATTCGCCATATCTTGGATGAAAGTAGTTTATACTGGAAGTTTTTGGATTAACTACTGCTGATCATTCATTCATTCCAATTTTAGTAAAGCTATAGAAACACAAACTAACAATATCCAAGTTGTAAACCAAGTGAACTTTTAATATATAAAGGGTTACATGCACTTCCAAGTTGGCAAGTGGTGGGTCATGAGGTAACTTTCCAAAATAAGGCAACCTAATTGTTGAGGCAACCTAAACACACTATTTGGTGTAGGTTGCCTCAACAATTAGGTTGCCTTACCTTAGAAAGTTACCTCATGACCCACCACTTGCCCACTTGGAAGTGCATGCAACTCTTTATATATTATGATCACTTAGTTTACAACTTGGATGTTACTAGTCTGTCTTTCTACAACTATGTAGTAGTTGTCAAGCCCTTTAAAAATTATTTACTACAGTAACTATTGCTGAAAACTACTGTAGCATCAATAAGTATTTAAATAGTGTTAAATGTCAAGAAATTAGTGAGGGGCAACCTAAATGCACTAATTGGTGGAATTAAAAACCCCTCAAAACACGCATGGGCTGCCCCCCAATCTTAAGGTGAGAAACAGGGCATTACTGCTGTTTTGGCTGGGACATATGCCTAATAATTTCTTCACAAAATTGTTTAATGTGGGATGAATCCTGAAATCTCCTGTTGGCAGGATGCAATCTGACCCAAAAATAAAACCATGATGTCCCGTAACTAGTGTGCCTATTCATTTTCTGAATAGGAAAATAAGGTGGAGATAGGGCCCCTCAAAGCCGGGCCACACAGGCCAGAACAGGCGTTAGAAATTGACCTTTTGTAAAAAATAGGGAGTTGAGAGAGCAAAGTTATTGGTTTCTGGAAAAGCAAATTCTTTGATTTTCAAAGGACTCTCTTTTTTGGTTTGTTCAAAACTATCAATTTTGAGAGCTCACAAACCGGCGTCTTAGGGCGGCTTCACATTATGGCCGAAGGTCGAGAGGCCGTTGGTTTGTGCCAATCAGATTGCAAGAAGCCGAGAGTTCGGCCACTCAACCCTTCACACTAGGGGCCAAACTCCAAAGGCCATCATCCTCCAAATGTTTACATGGCAGCACTTTATCATCCAAGGTTGACGGCCTCTTGGTAATAGTTTGGGTCAATCAAAAATGGAAACCCAAACTATGGTTGAGAGGCCGTCACATTGTTTTCATAAAATAATCAAAAGCTTACAAGATCTTGGCCATTACATTTGGAAGGTCTAATGCTATGGCTTTGGACTTTGGGCTTGGCCTTTGAAGGCTTCACACTATGGCCATTCAAGTTGAGAGTCCGTGGAAGCTCATTGCCAAGAGTTTGGCCTTTGGACTTGACCTTTGGAGGCTTCACACTAAAGGCGGCCAAAGGTGTAAAAAACAATAATTTAATACCTATTTTTAGCATGTTTTGTTGACCTCTCATCAAAGTTTGGCCACTCAATCCTATGGTCTCTTGACTTGTCCGGTCATAGTGTGAAGCCACCTTCAAACCTCCTACCCTAGAATGGTAGAGAGGTTATCTTTAGGTGAACAATAGATAAAAGGTTGAAAAATTATTTCTCACCCAGTTTTCCAAAAATGCAAGTTACTCTTCATCCGTTTCAAACTACCCATTTTGTGCATGTGTGGCCCCAGCGTTGGTCCCTCACTTCTCAAGGCTAGGCCACACCAAAACAAAACGGCGTTTCCATAATTTCCTGGCCAATAACATATTTTTGTATACAATATTATTGATTGTCACTTCCTAGGACCTATAATTTTCTAATTAAGATAAAAAAGACTTTGTAGAGTTTGAATATGTTTTGAATTACCAATTTGCACACGAAGCAGTTCAAAATATTTTCCATATTCCAAGTCTTACGAGCTAGATAAGCCAAGATTTGGAGAAAATTGGAGAAAATTTGTTCATGGCATTTTAGCTTCTCAATGTTCAGTCGGGTCCATTAATCTTACGAACTACTTTTTTGAGGTATTCAGATTTCTTAATGAAACGTGGAGTACAATTGGTATGTTTTTGTCCAAAAATCTATCATTGCATTTTTATGTAATTTCAATCAAGCACATCAAATATCAATTTTAGAAAAGCAAAACTTCATTTGTGGTGAAATTTTAAAGCAAAAGTTCATGGTTTTACATGGTATTTTATCAAAAATAATTGGTGATGAATTTTTGAGATTTGATTTCATGCGTGTGAAGGAAACATCCATATGCACATCTTCCATGCTAAAAATTAGCCCTTTAAGTAACAAGAATTCGATCAATACGAGATTCAATGAAACTTTTGATAGGCCCAAATCTTGAATTTTATTTTGTTTTATGGAAATCAAATTTTGTAGTTTGACTCAAATATTGTGACTAAGTTTGTATCTTTGAACATGATATCTTGTTTACTTGATGAAAAGCTAGTTAAAAATTAAAGATATGTATTTTACAAGATTTAGGCCTATCAAAAGTTTCATTGAATCTTGTATTGATCAAATTTTTGTTACTTAAGGGGGTATATTTTAGCATGGAAGATGTGATATGGATGTTTCCTTCATACCCATGAAATCAAATCTCAAAATTCATCACCAATTGTTTTTGATAAAATACCATGTAAAACCATGAACTTTTGCTTTAAAATTTCACCACAAATGAAGTTTTACTTTTCTAAAATTGATATTTGATGTGCTTGATTGAAATTACATAAAAATGCAATGATAGATTTTTGGACAAAAACATACCAACTGTACTCCAGGTTTCATTAAAAATCTGAATGCCTCAAAATGGTAGTTCGTAAGATTAATGGCCCTGACTGTTCATCAACCTCTAATGGCCCAATTGTACCATAGGGGTTGAATGGATTTGAAGCATGTACCTATAGTACTAGTTTGTGTGATTTTTTGAAACTTTTATTAAAAGGGAGGAATTCCAAGATCTACGTGGGCATCTAATTTTTCTTCATTCCAACATTCAATGAAGAAGTTATCAACAATTTTTCAAAATTAGGCAAGAAGGGGCAATTCAAGCACGGCATCTTCTTTGTAAGTGGGTATTGACTCCAAAGAGGGTCAGCCAAGGTGTGGACACTTGGGCAAGTGGAGTGGAGTAGTAGGTGCCCATCTTGGGGGACTCCCAAACCTCCATTTCTTTTGTCCCTTGTAAAATTTGGTGCTTTAATTTTTTGAGCGGTTTGAGTATTTATTCTTTGATTGGATTTTTTCCCAAGTTGTAGTAGGCTAAGAATCCTTGGAATTCACCGTTTCTATCAATGTGGTTTGAATGTTTGAATTTTATGTAAGGCCTCCAATTTTGCTTAGTGAATTTGCAAATTTCATGACCTTCTATCATTCAATATTTTTGAAGAATGTTGTATACCTCAAATTGATCTAAAAGTACTCCAACATATACCTAACTTGGTCTTCTACATGGAGCAATTAAAGCTCAACTTTGTGTAGAGCATTTTTTTGCTATAAGAGTGGTCAAAGGCTTCTAAATTTTTTGGGGAACAAGGAATTCTTTTTGTCACTTTGCATGACAATATCTCACTCCTTTACATCTAGAATGAGTTGAGTTTTTTCTTACAAGTACCTCCCATAGTCTAGGGCAAGGACCTATGGTTGGATTTTTTTTTAAACCTACTTTCCAACTTTTCTACTCATTTCCCTAAAATTGGTAATTTTTAGTGGCTTTCACAAAAAAAAGGGCTTGGGCCTATAGGGGTTAATCCCTCAATGCCCAAGCAGTGTTTTTTGGCATTCTAGCAATTTTGGGCACGTCACTACAAATGGGTTTTGAATTTATTTATTCTCTTTTAAATTTTCACACATAAAGTACCTAAGGAGTAGCTTTAAGGCCCACCATTTTTCATAACTTTTGACTACATGGTTCAAAAGTTATTGCATGATCTATTGTTTTCCTTGCTTGTTAGGGCAGCCCACGTAGCTCAAAAACTTTTTTAAAAATTACATTTCAAGTTTTTTTATTAAAAAAATTTGTTCTTTGGATCTACATATAGGTGGGAAGCTTTGAATCATTCAATTTTCATTAATGAGATGAAAGTTGTAAGAAGTTTTAGTTTACTGATAGATGTGGAGTCTCTCTAAACCATACCTACCACCAAACTAAAACTTCTCATAACTTTCATCTCATTAATGGAAATTGAATGATTCAAAGCCTTCCACCTATATATAGATCTAAAGGACCAATTTTTATTTATAAATGAAATGTTATTTTTAAAGAAGGTTTTGAGATGCCCGGCCTGCCGTGATAAGCAAAGAAAACAACAGATCAAATCATGCAATAACTTTTGAACCATGTAGTCAAAAGTTATGAAATTGTTGGACCTTAACCCCTAAAGGACCATTGTCCCTACAAGGGACAAATGGGATTTCGGGCAGGTACCTACGGCCTCAATTTTTGTCCTGATTTTTTGAAACTTTTTTTGAAAATAGAAAAACACATTAGCTTTTGGGGAACATAATTGTTGTTCCAATTGATGCCAAGGAGCAAAAGTTATGCCCAAATAAGCACATATTTGGAGACTAGGGGCAGCAAAAAAAAATCTTATAAAAACTTGAAAAAAAAAATTAATTTAATTTTTTCTTATAGACTATATCTTTATCTACATCTGAAGCTTTGATTCATTTTATTTGGACTAGTTATGAGAAAGTTATAATTAATCTTGTTTTTTGGGCAACTCAAGCATCTTTTTGAAAAAATAACTTATATACTTCATTTTGGAATGCATGTTTAACACTTTTTCAAAAAAAATTGTTGGAGAAGGTGAAGTTTGTTTTCTAGAACAATCTCACCATTGGGATTATTGCGTTTCAATTCCATTGCATGGTTATTAGCAATCTAAGTTTTTGTTCAATCTCATACCTTCTTCTACCTAATGTTTTTTTAAAGAATGAAAATTAAGTATTATTATTTTTTGAAATTTTCCCAAGATTCCCAACTCAATTTCCCACCATGCAAAAATGGAATTCCAAACTGGGTGGTGCAAAAAATTTAAGAAAAAAATGTTCAAAGATAAAAACTCTAGTCAAGCAAGGTGTAAAAAATGTTTTTTTAACACTTTAAATGCAAATATCTTCCAATCTATGCGGCCAAAGTTCTTGAGTTTTGTATGACACATTCTTATAGTAGTCTAGCACAAGATCATACGGTCAAATATGCAAAATGCTTGATTTTCAAACTTTTTTACTCTTTGCCATACATGTGACAATTTTGAGTATCGTTTTACAAAATAAAGGCCATGGTCCTTTAGGGGTTAATCCCTAAATGACCAAGGGTTTTTTTGAGAAAAAATCTCAAAAATTGCCTAATTTTAGTGCGTTGCCCCAAATTGAAAATAAAAGCCTTTTTTCTCAATTCCAACCTTACAAAAGTGTGTCAATTAGATAAGTTAATGTGTGCAAAAAAATTCAGCCCATTTAATAACATGGATTGTAAGATTAAAATGTTTGAAGTGAGGAATATAGCTTTTTTTCATTTGTGCAAAACAAGGTCAGTAGACTTTGAGCCTTCCTAGAGTAAAATTTTTGCTCTACACAAATTTGAGCTTTTTTACCATTCACAAGTATATGATGTTTGGTTCACTCATGAAGCTTTTCAGATGCAAAGATAGAATCTAGCTTACTCTAAATTTCCCTGCAATATAAGGAGGTTAAGTGAATTGGCAATACATTAGTCATTCTTTCATGATTTTAGTGCAATGAGGACATCTTTTGTTTGAAATCTCAATGGTGAAAAGTTAGAGACAAACATTTGGAATGTTTGGAAAAAAATATCAAGAGCTTTAGGTTTATAGATTGAAAGATAATAGGCCTTGAAGTTAGAGGAAAACATTTTTTCTTGAAACTACCCAAACATGGTTAATAGAGTTTGATTCCTTTTAGAATGTGATGTGAGACCTCAATTTGTTTATTTTTTTGACAATTGTACACCATGTCTTTTTAGATACATACTTGCCAAATTCCATAAGTTGATGAGAGTTTTAGCATAAGATTCTCCAAAGATACCCAAGTTGCCCGAGTTGCCCAAATTCTTTTGGGTAACATAAGTTTTGAACAGTCATCCAATTGGGGAAAAAATTACATTTCCATTTATAAGACACATATTTACACCTTGTGTAACAATTTTGAGAACATCCAATAAAAATTAACTTCATATGACTCTACCCAAATTTTCAAGTGGCTATTGAACAGCCACTTGGTCCTTCACGAGTTAAAGCTATTCCTGGGATACTTCATGCATAAAAATTTAAAAAAAATGCAAAATCCAGTGACCTGCCCAAAATCGCTAGAATGCGAGAAAGGCTGTTTGGTCCTTGAGGGGTGAAGTGTGAAAATAGTTAGTGGATCCTATACCTATACAGTATTCTGGCTTGGTACACTAATCAAATTTATTTGGCCTACGGTGAGAAAATCTAGTTTCTTTAACTCCTCAATGCCCAAGCCCATTTTTTTTCTCAATAAACACTCAAAATTTTCATTTTAGACATTTGTTCCCAAGTTTTTATTATTATTGTTTTTTTTACAAGTCGAACTGTAAGATCCTACATAAGACTTATGCAAAGAGCCATGATGAAAACACAATAATATTCAATTGTACGGATTGAGAGATATGATCATTTGAAGTTAGAATAAAAAGTTTTTTTGATCTTTGTCCAAAATTCTCAACTTCTTTTGATTGCATGATGTAAAAGTATTGTTTGCAACATGAGCTTCGTAGAGAGTTGTCCAACATGCTCTAAATCAATTTATGTATAATTCCACAAGTTTTCAATAACATCATAGATATGAAACACACCCTACTAACTACTTGGCCATGCATTGCAACCATGTGCTTGAAATTCACACTACATTGGGGTTTTGCAAACCAAAATTTGAAGGGCTAATTTTGAATTATAGAAACCAAAACAGTAAATTGACAAACTATACCTTTATTGAAAACCACAAAAATACATAAATTCTGAAAAAAAACCAAATCTCTAGTAGCTATTACATTCCAAATGCTAATGTATTTATCCTAAATAACAATACATTTATCTAGTACACTCTTGTTTTGGATGTACTCTAATGAAAGGCCATGCTTTCATTGGCTACTTTTGGGAAAGTCAACTAAGAATAAATTGCTCAAAGTGCACCTTGAATATAAAAAAACCCCATAAACACCAATAATTTTAGAACTGTAATTCCCAATTTCAAGAAAAAACTATACCCCCCTATAGCCGTTGCAAAACTCTACTTATAAATAAAAATTCAAAGAAATTGGTAATTTTTTTTATTAGAATAAGCCCGCCCAAGTTTTAATTTGTCCGATATAGGGACAATGGTCTTTTAAGAGTTAAGTACAAGATTAAAAGTAAACATTTGCTCCTATTTTGGGGTTTAACCAACTTTGTCTCTATTAGTGGTTCTCAACCAAAACAAAGTCTTCGAATCCAAACATGAATTCACAATTTTCAAATCCAACCTTTTGGTAGAACATCCCTAAAATCCAATGTGTTCTATAAGGTGAAAATTCAAACTTTTCTACCTCCAACCACAACTACGTTAGAGTTGTGTATCGAGTTACCTGTTACAATTTTGATGATCAACGTATTAATAAAAGCTATTGACATTCAAAAAGATGTTAAATGTAGTCATGATGTGGTCATGAGTGAGCACTCCATGAGCGCATTTTCGGGTCATTCACTAAGTTTGCATTCCACATTTTCTCCTTTATCATTTCAAAATTTGACCAATTTTTTAAAAATGTATGAGCATGTAGCTTTGCTTCAACTTTTAACCCCTAAAGGATCGTTGTTCTTTTGGGGGACAAATGGGATTCCGGGCATGTATCTATGGCTAAATTACTTTGCGTGATTTTTTGAAATCATATTGAAGGTGAGGAATTCAGAGATCTACGTGGGAATGTAATATTTTCTTCATTCCGACATTTATTGAAGAAGTTATGCATGAAAATCTGGAAAATGCTGCTCTCCGGGCAGCCAAAAACTTCTTTAAAATTTTCATTTTTTTTGGAAAAAAAAACCTAAAATAGGTTCTTTAGACTTATATAGACGTGGGGAGTTTTGAATTGTTCAATTCTAATAGATGAGATGAAAGTTATGAGAAGATTTAGTTTGCAGGTAGGTGTGGTTTTGCTCTAAAAAAGTAACTTTTAAACTTCAATTTTGAATGCAAATTTAACACTTTTGCAAAAAAGAAACTATTGGAAAGGGTGAGGATTGCTTGCTAGAACAATCTCACCATTGGGATTATTGTGGTTCAATTCCATTGCCAAGTTATTAACAATGTAAGTTTTTGTTCAATCTCAAACCTTTTTTTATTTAATGTTTCTTTTAAGAATGAAAATGAAGTATTTTTTAATTTGGTTTTTTTCCAAAGATTCTCCAATCAATTTCCCACCATAAAAAAATAAACATCAAAACTCCATAGTGCAAAAATTTTAAGTTAAAAATGTTCAAAGTCAAATAATCTAATCGTGCAAGGTGCAAAAAAACTCATATTTTACTTTTTAAACTTAAATATCTTGCAATTTGTGCGGTCAAAGTTTTAATATATTAAATAACACATTCTTATACAAGTCTAGTACAAGATCCTACGGTTAGATATGCAAAAAGACCAATCTTCAAACTTTTTTACTCTTTGCCATAGAAGTGCCAATTTTGAGTGTTTTTTGACAAAATAAAGGCCATGGTCCTTGAGGGGTTAAGCAATGAAGATGCTGTGTCTCAATTTTTTTTGGAAAAACAGGTCATTGATTTATTTGTTCACTTTTGTAAAATTAAGAAAAATCCAAAATACGTGTGTGAGGGGCAAACAAGCACTACAATATCTTTAACTCTTTAACCCCTAAAATTCTTTTGTGTTTAGAGGCCCAAAACTGCTTCAAAATACTAGTCCCCAAACCAGGGTCAAAATCTTCATTGAAACTTACATTTTCACAAATCCAACCATAGGATCCTTTAGTTGACTTGCACAACTACATTGTCCCAAAATTTTAGAGTGAATATCCCCACCAATTGCAATATCAATGTGCCTAAACTTCAAAATGTAGGCTTTTCTAGTCCTTCTAGAAGGTGAAGTTTTGTTTTTCAAACTTTTTAGAGAAAAACTCGTATGTTGCATTTCTTGTGCAATTTTGGCAACATGTTGGAAAATGGGTTGAAAGCATATACAAAAAAAAAAAAACCAAAAAAAACTTTGGATTTATTTTTACAAAAATTGTAAAGTGAAAGGTATTGATGAATGAAAGATATAACTAATATGTTAATAAGTTTTGGAAGAATTTGAAAATTGTTAATCCCAATGGTGAGAATGCTCTAACAGACAATTAGTAACTTTATTTTTCATTTTCATTTGAAAATTTTCAAAATTGAGAGTAAAAGATAACTTTATGTGTTTTCTCTACCCTCTTCCTACCTTCATTGCCCGCAAAGTAAAACTCCTTTTAACTCTTACCTCATTATTTGGAATTGAGTGGTTCAGTTTTTTTTGAGTAGGCATCATTCTATAAAATTATATTAAAAAAAAAAGTTAGAATATAATTTTTGCTACCCGGTTTGACATTGAAATTGAAAAAACCTTATAACTTTTGCATTACTTATTGGAATGACATGAAATAAAGCTTCACATGTAGATTATGATGAGTAGCATCCATCCTAAAAAATTCATGAAAAGTTTCCAAAGTATGAAATCAATAGAACCTGTCGAAGTTCTCATAAAGCCCAAAGTGGGCTCCTTGCCTCTTTAGGGGTTAACCCCTAATGGACCAACCGTCCCCTCACGAGACAAATGGACCTCAGGCATGTACCTATGACTAAACTAGTTTTTATAAATGTTTGGAACCTTTGAGGTTGGTGGGAAATTCAAAGATGTCCGTGCACATCTAATTTTTCTTCATTCTAATATTTATTGAAGAAGTTATGCATGAATTTTTGAAAAACAAGGGAGGGCGGGCAATCTAGGCAGCCCAAAAAACTTCTTTAAAAATTGCATTTAAAAAAATGAAAAATTTGAAAGTGATTCTTTAAATTTTTTATATATGTGGAAAGCTTTGAATCATTCAATTTTGATTGTTGAGTGAGAAGTTTTAGTTTGCAGGCAAGTATGGAACTCCCAAACCTCCATTCTTTTTGCCCCTTGTTAAACTTGGTGCTTTACTTTTTTTTTTTTACTTTTTTTTTCCAAGTTGTGGTAGACTAAGATTCCTTGGTTTTCACCATTTGGATCAAAGTAATTCACATTTCTGAATTTTACATAAATCCTCCAACTTTGCCTGGTTTATATGCAAATTTCATGGCCTTACGTCATTGCAAGATTTTACAAAGTATGATCCACACCTCCAATTCATTTGAAACTTCTCCTACACTTATCTAACTTGGTCTTCTATGTGGAAAAAATAAACCTTAACTTTGCGTAGAGCATGTTTTTGAGATAGGAGCGGACAAAGGCTTCTGGAATTTTTGGGCAATAGGGAAAAAAAACTTTTTTTCCCCACTTCATATGTCAATATCTCACTCTTCCAAATTTAGAATGATCTGATTTTTTCCCCACAAGTTCCTCCCATAGTGCAGGGCAAGATCTTATGGTTGGATTTTTGAAAAAAACATTTTTCCTATCTTTTCACTCATTCCCCCAAAAGTGGCAGTTTTCATTGACTTTCATAGAATAAAGGGCTTAGTCCTTTAGGGGTTAAGGACCACACCCATTTTTGTAAAATTTGCTAAAAATCAGAGCTCTGAGCTTAGATGTGCAATTGAATCAAATATGGTCTCAATATGAATAATCCAATCGTATGAATGCAAAGGACACTTTGTCTGTTGTAATGTATCGAAATTTTAGCTAGACCTACTGTTGGAGGTGAAATATTATAATGATTGAGTGAACTGTATGTGGAAAATTTCTAGTGTATATGCTTGTGTAGTTTTGAATGTTAATGCTTCATACAAGTTTTGATTAAGAAGAGCCTTACATCTCAAGAAAGCAGGGTTTCCCACCTTTCCAACAAGACTAGTTTCACACAAAATAGATAAAATAGCAATCACAAGGTGTAGCTAAGTGGAAAAAAAGGGTCAATAATCCCACTTTCTTTGGCACCCTAAAATGGTTCTACAAGAAAGTTGATAATTTTTATAGAAAATCCGATTGGTGAAAAAAAATCAAGAATTGACCTTAAATGTAGGATGACAAATTTTAGAGATGAAATGACAACACCATTTTAGTAGATTTTCAAATACTACAATTATACTACTACCGTATAGGAAAACAATACAAGCATATTTTTTGAGCAATTTGAAATTTTTTAGGATTGTGAAATTGAAATTTGATCTTCTTCTTGCATATTTGATGTATTGAGTTGTTGCTTTGAGACATCTTTGACAAAAAAATGGATACATATTTTGAAACCATGATGTATAAACAACATTATTTGTCAACTCACATACTTGATTCCATTGTTATTTTTTAGATGGATGCATAAATCTTGTGATCACATACATTCTTCAAGACCAAATTCCAAATAATTGAGTGATTTCAATCTATAAGCCAAGAAACACTCCATGCAACCAAAATATGGTCGCTTGGCCCTTAAAGGGTTAAGAGTTGAAGCAACGCTACATGCTCATGTATTTTTTCTCAAAAATTGGCCAAACAATGATGTGACAAGTTAAACATACATGTTCTTACCCACTTTTGGCATATCTGATATCTGGCCTATGTTGAATTTTTAAACTTTTGTAGATTGAAAAGCTAGAAGTTAAGCTTATCGCTTTACTCCAAATCCCAAGTTCGTATCCACTAAGAAATGTCTGCATGACAATGTTAAAAAAAAAAAAAACTGATGCCAAGAAGTAAAGCCGTATTTGAAGAATTGAATCTAGCAAAAATGAAAACCCAAATCTGAGAACCAAGTCCCAACAATTATTTTGCATAAAACATCTAAGGTATGCATTAATGCTTTGGTTAATACTTCTACAAAGCAACATATTTGTTAGACACGTCGTATTGAATTGCAATTTGTAGAGTTGGAATGTGGAACAAGTAGAAACTAGTGATCTCAAATGATCCTTAAATGGTGCCAACCAGTGATCCCAAATATGATTTTCAGTTCTAGCACAAGTGGCTAAGAACACTGCTAAAAAGATAAAACTTTCAAGTTTAACACTGAAAAGTTTACTTTTTTTTTTGTGCATGAAAATTTTGTTAGCAATCTTGCTAAATTTAGCCAATTTTAAGAACGCTAATCCCAACTGTGATTTTCATAAGTAACTTAAAGTTTCTAACAACTTTCTTACATGTACAAAACAATCCCAAAACAAACGTTGTCATGCTTTGATTTAGGGAAAATCTAGAAAACACCCTTGTATCTTGCACTGTTCTGAAATATGCCGGTGTATAGTGCCCCTTAGTATGTTTATGTTTGGGCTCATTTTGTCCTTCAAAGAACTTTGGTTAAAATAGAGTATCATTTGCATATTTTAAACTTGAATCATGGTTTTGTATTTCTTATGCACTCTCAATCAAGCATACCAAATTTTAGTTCCAACAAATCAAAACCCCTTTTTTGGTAAATTGTTTTGTATTAAAATCACAATTTTACATGAAATTTAATTGAAGAAAATTGGTGATGAATTTTTGAGATTTGATCACATGGGTATGTAGGAAACATCCATATACACCCTTTTAATGTTGAGAAAATATCATTAAGTAACACAAACATGATCTACAAAGAAATCAACGTCAAATCAACATGGGGTGTGGTAGGACCACAATTTGTAAAATAGATACTTCTTTATGTTAGTCATATTTTGCTATTTGACTCATATGCTATTACTAAATTTGTACCTATGAGCATGACAACACATTCACTTAACCAAAAGCTAGTTAAAAATAAAAATATCTATTTTACAAATTGTGGTCCTACCACATCCATTTTGATTTGACATTGATTTCTTTGTAGATCATGTTTGTGTTACTTAATGATATTTTCTCAACATTAAAAGGGTGTATATGGATGTTTCCTACATACTCATGTGATCAAATCTCAAAAATTCATCACCAATTTTCTTCAATTAAATTTCATGTAAAATTGTGATTTTAATACAAAACAATTTACCAAAAAAGGGGTTTTGATTTGTTGGAACTAAAATTTGGTATGCTTGATTGAGAGTGCATAAGAAATACAAAACCATGATTCAAGTTTAAAATATGCAAATTTTACTCTATATTAACCAAAGTTCTTTGAAGGGTAAAATGAGCTTGATCGTAAACATACTGAGGGGCACTGTACATACTTCCCAAAATTGCAATAATAGGTTTTTATAAAGCACCTACATTGCATTGATACATTGAGTGGCACGCACACTTAAGCTTAACCCCTGAGCGCTTGGGTTGTTTTTACCAAAATTAGGGTTTTTGGAGACTTGTTTAGAGACTGACAATTTTGCTGCATCATATCTCAATCAATCAGATGATTCACAAAAAGTGACCATTGAAGATAGTGGAACACCTACTTAAAAAATGGCTTTCAAAATTTGGAAACAACTGACCTTGGGAGATGGGAGATTGTAACATTTGATCAAACAACATGTGATGACAAAATCTCAATTTTTGGTACGTAGTTGCTATTTGATGATTTTTACAAAATTTTATAAGCCCCTTATTCATCTTAAATTTTGTGAGCAACAAGATTAGATGTGAATGCACACACTTATAAATTATTGAAGGTTGCACTTCTTTTTATGTTAAGTTTCAAGGCTTCAAATCACTATTGCACAAAAAACAATGACCGGCACATTTGGTGACGGTTGCCATAATAAGGGTTTAGAACATGCTAGAACCCTTGTCAACAACTTTCTTGCTACCACAAAGCTTACACAAGGAAGCTTGTAAGGAGTATTGACCGGTTGCAACTTGTAAAACGCTGCTTGCCACCACGCACCATATAGTGTTTCACCCAATCAAATCTCTTGCAGCACTTGTACAACATTTGGCTTTCCTTGCCATTACTCCATTGGTATGGTCAACTTAAATGCCTTCATTATTGTAGTTTGTAGGAAGATCAAAAAGTTAGATCCAATGCCTCAAACAAGACTTTGAAATCATAGGAGGCAATATATGAGGCAATGGGGCGGCTAGGGTTTAAGGCAATGCTTCATGCCCAATTCCACAAACACTTTGTTCATTAAAGGAAAATTTTTTAAATGCAAAATGAATATGCAAATATATTCAGGTATTAGCTTTACTATTTAATGCTAAGTTGCTTGTCTAATTGTGAGTTAAAGGGAGACATTTTGGTGTTCTTTTGTATCACATATGGGTGGTTGCAAGGTGGTTGTATATTTTTTACCAGTCACTAAGGTATGTAAACCCATAAGCGTCAAACTAAGGGTTTTGAACATGATGAGTATCAACAAACAGTTAGCAAATCATAGGATCCTATTAGGAACAAAAAAAAATGAGTTTGCACTTTCGAATGTATTATTTGGATATTGTGAGAATAAGTAGTGAATTTTTAAAGAGCAAATTGCCATTGCACCCATAACCAACACTAAGGTTTCATGTTCATATATTGTACATCCTTGTAATTACATCTATTCATTTTCATAGATTTTTCAAGATTTCAAAGGTGACGGTTATGGGGACACTAAAGCTTATGGGTGTACATACCTTATACCATTACACCACATTATTGTGATCATAAGGTTATTTTTGAAAATTTGATAATTACAAGGTTATTTTTCAAAATATAAAATAATATTGAGGTATTTTTCAAAATGCCCTAAAATAAATTGTGTAAAAGTTTTGTTGAGCTTAGCCATGTGCGTGAAGCGTGGCAAATGGGATAAATGAATGGTTTCATAAAGGATGTTAACCCCTAAACACTTGGCTAGTCAACATGTTTGCCCCTCTACTGTGCTCATTTATAATACTTTTATCAAAAGTTGCAAATGTCATCAGTGCATGGTGCTCTCATGAAAATTGCAAGAAGGGCATCATAGGACTTAACACTATGTCTTTGAATTTTCTCATAATTTGGGTTACCTAAAAATATGAACGTATTTGGTGAGGTTGTTCACCATAAGTCTGTGATCACTTTTATAAAAAATTAGATGAAAAAAAAGCTTTTCTTTGCTCTACAAAGTGTTTTTTTATGACCAAGGGACAAAAATTGTTCTCTAGCACTGGGTTAAGTTGATGCATAGCAAGGCTAAAGGGGAAGCACCCATACCCCAGAACTTAAGCAATTTTGCAACAAATTACAAAAAAATTGAGGCAACAAAAAATTTCATGTGTAGGAAGATAAGAGATATTGGGATTGCAAATTTTTAGTAATTTTATTTGCAAAACTGAAATTATTGTGAATTTTGGGAGTTAAACTATACTTTGAACTCATTGCTAGCCTCTAGATTCATGCAATTCCGATAACAACAAAATTACTTTCCGCTCATTACTTCCTACTACATTTTGAAACAAGTGGCATGACTCAACCCCTAAAGGTCCAAGTGTCTCCTTGGGGGACAAATGGACCTTGGGCATGTACCTATGACTAAACCAATTTTTATATTTTTTTCAAAATTTTTGTGGATGGTGGGGAATTCAAAGATGTACGTGCACATCCAATTTTTTCTTCATTTCGACAATTATTGAAGAAGTTATGCATGAACTTCTCAACAACAAGGGAGGGCAGGCAGTCCGGGCAGCCCAAAAAACATCTTTAAAAATTGTATCTTTTTATCAAAAAAATCTGAAATTGGTTCTTTTGATTATTATATATGTGGAAAGTTTTGAATCATTTGATTTTGATTGATGAGTGAGAAGTTTTAGTTTGAGGGTAGGTATTGGATTCCCAAATCTCCATTTCTTTTGTCCCTTGTAAAATTTTGTGCTTTAATTTTTTTTTGACCTTTTTTTTCCAAGTTGGAGTAGACTAAGATTCATTGGTTTTCACTATTTGGATCAAAGTAATTTGGATTTCTCAATTTTACAAAAATCCTCCAATTTTGCCTAGTGTATATGCAAATTTCATGGCCTTACGACACTGCAATATTTTACAAATTATGATCCACACCTCCAATTCATTTGAAAATTCTCCCACACTTACCTAGCTTGGTATCCTACATGGGAAAAATAAACCTCAACTTTGCATAGAGCAACTTTTTTGATATAGGAGAGGTCAAAGGCTTCTGAAATTTTGGGCAGCAAGGAAAATAACTTATTTTTGCACTTTAGATGTCAATATCTCACTCTACATCTAAAATGAGCTGATTTTTTTTTGCAAGTACCTCCCATAGTCTAGAACATGATTTTGCAATTGGATTTCCAAAACAAATTTGTTTTTCTACTTTTCTACTCATTCCTCCAAAAATGGCAATTTTCATTAATTTTTACAGAAAAAAGGACTTGAGCCTTTAGAAGTTAAGTAATTATAACCTTGAAAAAGACAAAAGAACACATTCCAAAGCATCTCTGCTAATATTGAAAATAACCCACCTTATTGATTGAGTATGGGACGTTCTTGGCTATTGGTGCTTCCACCTTTGAAGATTTTCTTTGCAAGCCCACGTTGGGTAATAGTAGGGTAGCCCAGAGCAGGATGGAAGATACTGCCAAGACGTAATGTGTGGAAATTACCGAGGGGCAGGGCCGCAGGGGGCAGGGGCCGGGGCAGGGCAGCAGGCGTGGTACGGGACTACGGATAATGAGTCAGTTAATCAGTTATCGGTCACGGGAGCCTACATTAAAAAAATCCGTGCTAGATTTTGCAGATTCTCTTTTCTTCTCCTGCCCGCTGCCCAGATCTAGGTTGACATCATGTAAATGATTGGGTAGTTGACTCTACCAGTTGTGCAAGGCCGTTGGGGCTGCTGCAGGGTTCGAGACTTCGGGGCAGTGTTCAGGGAGAAATTTTAGCTTCACCGGTTGATATCCGGCATTTCCCAGTTTCAATCAGATTTCTATTAACCCTTAAAGGACGGATGGATCACCGTGGCTTGCCTTGCCTGTAGCATTCTACAATGTTTTACACATGGGCATCAGTAGTATTGCTTCAAAAAGTTGGAAAAGTCAACAGTGCATGGTGCCCTCATGAAAATTGCAAGAAGGGCAGCTTGGGAGCTAACACCATGTATCACAATTTGGGTTACAAAATAAAATGAATGTATCTCAAGAGGAAATTTTTTGCCTTCCATGATGCACTACGCTTTTATGATCACTTTTGAAAAAAAATCAGATCAAAATCGGTCTTTTTTTGGGATACAAAGTTTTTTTTCAGAGGCAACAAATGTTTTTTGTCCGTGCTGACGTTTAGAGGTTAACCCTGAGCATCCAGAGTGAAAACAAGAAAATGAGGCCAAGATGGACCATGCTCAAAAATAGTATATGCCCCGAGCTGGGAACTTAGATTGGGGAGGATTTACCATTGAAATAGCAAAAAGGGTGCTTGATGCACTCAACCAAAAATTTGCAAAACTTTTTACCGCACTATTTTGTAGATTATAATAGTCAAAGTATAGTTGACTATGTGGCAACCACCCAATTTTGGGGGGATTAATGGCTTTGGGCACAAAAATTCATGCATTAGAGGAGGCTTCTTTTGATGGAATATAGGCAAGGGGTGCAATTTATTAGTACCTTGCTTGCTGCCTAATTTGGTGATATTTTGATATCCATAAGGTGCTTTTTAGATGCCTGAAGTTGCAAGGCTCATATGGCATGGTGGACAATAGACAGAGTACGGGTACAACTTTGACCTCCACGAGGGCATGGCTTTCAATGGTCCAGTTGCAAACTCCTTCTCTAGTCTAAGGCATGCATGCCAAAACACCCCTAACAATATGAAACTAGCCATAGTTGATGGTCTCTATTCTTGCACTTAAACCCTAAACTGCATGAAATGAAGTTCTAGCATAGTATTGTCATACTTGACTTGCACAATCCGTGCTTGTACAAGTGGTGAAACCCCCATTACCCACTATTTGGCATGAAAGTTGTACTGCACCCTTGACTAAGTGCAATTTTTTGGGCGGTACAGTATTAACTTGAACCAGATTATGAAGAAAACATGATTATGAGGAGCAATATTATTGCCCTTGGGGCGCTTAGGGGTTAAGGTAGACAACTACACACACCCACTTTTCCTCAATTTCGTACCCCAATTTTGATGCTTTCACCACACACTTTTGAACCCATACTAGTGCACTGAACACTCCTAGCACAAGCAAATCTTGCCACATGTCAATTGCTTAGCTACTTTGAGATGGTTGGGATTGGGACCATCAAATGCCATTATAGGAACACATCCAAGCAATTTCAAAGTTAGTCTAGAGTTGCTAATAGGGAACCTATGAGCTGCAACTTTGCCCTTCGATATAAAACAATCTACAATACAATTTTCCACAAGAATTACATTCCATGATAGCTTGTTGAAAGGCTAACCCTATTGATTTTTTCCTAAATTTTCCAAGACCTTGAGGTACCCCAAACCCTTAACCCCTAAATCCCCAAGGGAGGCCAAGTGGGGTTTTGGGCATGTACTTACAACTAAACTACTTTGTGTGATTTTTTAAAACTTTTATGAAAGATGGGAATTCAAAGATGTGTGGGGGCATCTAATTTTTTCTTCATTCTGACATTTGTTGAAGAGTTAAAAATGAACTTTTGGAGGAAGGGGGAGGGCAAGCAGCCCAAAAACTTCTTTAAAATTGCATTTTCTTAAAACAAAAATATGAAATAGGTTCTTTAGATTTCTATGCAGGTGGGGCTTTGAATCATTCAATTTTGATAAATGAGAGGAAAGTTATGAGAAGTTTTAGTTTGCGGCCATACCTACCCGCAACCAAAAATTTCTCATAACTTTTATCTCATTAATAAAAAATGAATGATTCAGAGCTCCCCACCTATATATAAATCTAAAGAACCTATTTCATATTATTATTTTTAAAATAAGCAAAATTTTAAGAAGTTTTTGGTCTACCCGATCTCGCCCGTTTTTCAAAAATTCATTTGAAACTTCTTCAATAAATGTCAGAATGAAGAAATAATTAGATTCCCATGTAAGTCTTGGAATTCCCCACCATCCATAAAAATTTAAAAAAATCACACAAAGTAGTCTAACCATAAGTACATGCTTGAAATCCCATTTGTCCCCAAAAAAGGAGCTTGATCCTTTAAGAGTTAAATACACATGAATTTGGTCCTTTTTAGAAAATTAGTAGTGTTTTAACAAATCAGGTATCATTAAAAGCATTTTGATACTTACTTTTAACAATTAATTATAATCTTCTCCATTATGCGTTCCTAATGAACACTCTTCCTTTACCTTTAGAAGATCTTCACATTGTCAGAAGAATTTCTTTCCATGTTGCCAGATTTCAGTGCAGTCAACCTTCCACAGTTACGTTTGCAATCAATCTTATGAGAATTTGTAGAGTTCTATTCTTTACCCTAGAATGGTAATTGATCAAATGCATTAAAAAAACAAACAAATAAAAAATAAAATTTCAAGTCAAAGAACATACCTAATATTCCGGATTTTAATCCCTAAATGCCCAAGGTAGCAGATTCTGGTGTCCAAAAAATTTCAAGAAATTTTGAAACTTTGTTGAAGGCACAGATTTTGTTGTTTTGAGGATTTTTTTTGGAAAAGTTGTGCACTAAAGTTAGTTTCACCGTTCAAATTCAACTTCTTCCATATCTTATTTCATTTGTTTTTGGTGGAAGGTTAACTACAAGCATACATTTTCTGTCATGAATAGTGCTGTGAATAGTGTCATGATAGTGTCGTGAATGGTGTCAAAGAGCCTATGAGAAGTTGCCACATTGAAAAGACGGGCATCAAGTTGAGCAAAAGGTGAAGATTTCCCTTGGGCATTCCCTTGGGCAATAAGGGCCTTTTTTCTAAAATTTTGACATCTAACAAAATCTAAAAGTGCTTTTGGACTAATTTCACTTGGAATGTCTTTGTTAATAAAATTAGAATCTATTCACTGTTGAAAATCTTTCATTTGTAATGATTTTTGTTCAATAATTGAAGCTGAAAATTTCTTTGTATTAGACGGTTGCGTTTTGACAGCTGCGTTGTAGGCTCATTTGTGAAATTGTGGTCATGGATTTGGAAGAGGGGCCATTGGTTTTGAGATAACAACAATAAACACTAAAGCGTCCTAAGCAGTTGTTTCCCAATTTTGTATCCAAAGGTTGCCAATTTGCATTAGAAGTTTTGGGCAGCTCCAAAAAAAGCAAAAAAATCCATACTCATCATCATTCAGTCACAAATATCTTAAAATCCGCGAGGCCATTTTGGATTCTTTTTGGGTAGTGCCATTTAGAAACCTTGAAGTTCAAGATTCAATGGTTACAATATTGTTTTGATATTTAGTAATGATCTTACAAGGACAATTCAAAAACTTCAAAACTACCTTCTGAAAACAAGAAAAAGACCCTTGGGCATTTAGGGGTTAACTTGAGGTTCAAAAGGGAGCAGCCACTTGAGTTTCAGGTCTCTTTTTGTGGTTGTTTTTCAGGCAAAAGGAGTGCATTATGTAGGAGATTGGTATTTGCGTGTAAATTTGTGTTCAAGTGGTTATTGGCTTGATTTTGGAGCAATGGTGGTGTACAAGAAGTTTGAGAGCTTCTAGAACCAAAGTTTAGCAGCTGGGCAAAGTGATTTTGCAGTGCTGCAGCAGATTTATGGTGCGAGGCGGTAATTGATCTGCTAGCATAGAAGAGGTGCTAGTTGTGAAGACAAAGATCTCTGTAAGGTAACCTTCCCCATACCCGAGCGTTTGAGGGTTTAGGGTAGAAATTCTATGGTGACTTCCAAAACCAAAAAATGTAGGAGGATGTAGGAATTGGCATTATATCTAAAGGACTTATTTTTAAGAATGTGGAAGTCCTATGGAAACTCCAAAAAAAAAAAGAGGATGTAAGAATTGACATGACATCCAAAAGAATTATTTTTAAGAGTGTAGAAGTTCAATGGCAACTTTCAAAAAATATAGGAGCATGCAGGAATTGCCACGATGTCTAAATAAATTATTCTAAAAAATACAGAAGTCCTATGGAAACTCCAACAAAAAATATATATATGAAAGAAGTGCAATGGTAGTTTGAATAGTTACTTCCAAATACTCGAAAGTCCTTCAACGACCCTCAAAATATTAGATGATATACAAAATACCAAAGTAATTAGAATAATTACTTCTGGGAATATATAAATCTTTTTATAACTCTCAAAAAAAATTAGAAGATTAAAGAAGTGGCATGATCACTAGAAGAATTTTTTTTGGAAAAGTGAACATCCTTGGGTAATTGTAAAAAAAAATTAGACAATTTTTAAAATGGCGTGATAGTTAAAGGAACTAATTTTGTAAATGTAATTGTCCTACAATTACACTTAATATTTATATAAAATTTTGGAGGTGGTGTATTAGTTCTAAAAGTAATTGTGTGGGAATTAGTGACTTGTATTATTAAATAAATCTTTTTTGAAGCATGTGGAACTAATATGCTACTCAATAGAAGGCATTAAGGCTCCCAACCAACTAGCTCAAATGAAGTGGAGGAAATAAAGATACAAGATTTACATATTAGGGTTTAGGATTTAGGGTATATATAGAAGTTTCAAAATGTATTTATCTCTTGAGTGTTAGGATTTAAGCCTAAATGGACATCATTAGTACTTGATCAATTATGATCGACTCTTGGATGTTGTCATTAGTGCCCAGCATCTGCACCCCACCTTTGGTGCTTCTATGGAAAAATTAAGTAAATAATTAATATGACTTAGTGCATTTGGGGTGTTAGAGATGAGCCAAAATGACCATCATTGGCACCATGCTTATTGTGATTGCCACAAGGCTACATCTGTCTGCAACTGGTCTAGCATCCATGCCCTAGCATCAGTGCCCAGCCAAAATATAAAAATTAAGAAAAATGGGAAAAAAAAGAGAAAAGTTGGCGCCTTGACATTTAAGGTCTACTCCTTGTCCATTGTTGTCAATGCGTTGAATTTTTGCCATTAGTGCCCCGTCCATTGCCATAAGCGCCCTTCTAATAAAATCAAAAATATAAAAAATATAAAAAAAAAACCAAAAAATTGCATTTGGGGTGTTAGAAATGAGCCAAACAATCAACATTGGTACCATGGTTGTTGTGATTGCCCCAAGGCCACAGTTGTCCACGCCCAATCCAATGTTTGTGCCTCAACGTCCACGCTCAGTCCAACGTCCATGCCCCGACATCTGCCCGCGTTCCAACGTCTGCACCCTAGCATTAGCGCCCAACCAAAATAATAACAATAATTAGTGCCTTGACATTTAAGGTCCGTTCCTTGATTATCGACATCTGTACCTTGTCCATTGCCGTCAATGCCCCACCTAAAATTTGAAGTTTACAATCAAGAAACTGAAAATTAAAAAATTTATTTAAATTATGAATGTTGGCGCCCATGTGTCCTATGTTGACGCTCATCATTTTCTCCTTCCAGCCACCGTTGTTAGGTAGAGAGGGTTCTGCCTTGGAAAATCTTTAGGATTCTAGCTGCAGCCTATTTTAGATTAATAGATGGAAAGATACCATGAGCAATTCTGCTCCCAAAACAAAGCTACAAAAAGATATTTAATCAAAATATATAAGAAGAAAGAAGTACATCTATATTTCATAATATAATAACTCTCATATATACTAAATGAACAATTTCATTCCTATTTTTATAGTCACATCCTACTTTTACCTTTTACCTTTTAGCAATTTGGAAATATTTTTGGTGGAAAGTCAAAGAAGAAACAATATTTTGGTCATTTAAATTGAAAGTTTCTTAGTTGGTATGAATTAACTATAGTTTATCAAATCAAAAGGCACATAGGTAGCTATTCTTGATCATAGACTATAGCACTCATGGTCTAAAAGCAACTTGTAAATAGAGCACATGAGTCCAAAAAACAACTACAACAAAATTGAGGATGCCTAAATAAGTCCTTTAACCCCTAAAATTCTTTTGTGTTTAGAGGCCCAAAACTGCTTCAAAATACTAGTCCCCAAACCAGGGTCAAAATCTTCATTGAAACTTACATTTTCACAAATCCAACCATAGGATCCTTTAGTTGACTTGCACAACTACATTGTCCCAAAATTTTAGAGTGAATATCCCCACCAATTGCAATATCAATGTGCCTAAACTTCAAAATGTAGGCTTTTCTAGTCCTTCTAGAAGGTGAAGTTTTGTTTTTCAAACTTTTTAGAGAAAAACTCGTATGTTGCATTTCTTGTGCAATTTTGGCAACATGTTGGAAAATGGGTTGAAAGCATATACAAAAAAAAAAAAACCAAAAAAAACTTTGGATTTATTTTTACAAAAATTGTAAAGTGAAAGGTATTGATGAATGAAAGATATAACTAATATGTTAATAAGTTTTGGAAGAATTTGAAAATTGTTAATCCCAATGGTGAGAATGCTCTAACAGACAATTAGTAACTTTATTTTTCATTTTCATTTGAAAATTTTCAAAATTGAGAGTAAAAGATAACTTTATGTGTTTTCTCTACCCTCTTCCTACCTTCATTGCCCGCAAAGTAAAACTCCTTTTAACTCTTACCTCATTATTTGGAATTGAGTGGTTCAGTTTTTTTTGAGTAGGCATCATTCTATAAAATTATATTAAAAAAAAAAGTTAGAATATAATTTTTGCTACCCGGTTTGACATTGAAATTGAAAAAACCTTATAACTTTTGCATTACTTATTGGAATGACATGAAATAAAGCTTCACATGTAGATTATGATGAGTAGCATCCATCCTAAAAAATTCATGAAAAGTTTCCAAATTATGAAATCAATAGAACCTGCCCGAGTTCTCATAAGGCCCAAAGTGAGCTTCTTGGTCCTTTAGGGGTTAAAGCATGCAAGCACCCATTCCATATTCTAATACTCAAACTAAGATTAAAAACACACTTTTATTTATTTTAGTGTTATGTATATCTATGTTTTACTCAAAAATAATTTTCAACACAATTATGATCAATAACAAGCACATTTAGCGGTAGTCCTTGTCACTCTGTTAAATTTCTATGATTGTGCATGCACGAGAACAATTTCTCAACGTAAAACGTCTAATCCATTTAAAAGACTCTCGACTGTATTTGGCAGCTCTACATGGGAGGTTCAAAATGCCCGGTTAGAATTCAAGCCTTCTACCTTACACATTGAGAATCCAAAAAGTGAGAGATTTGGCCCCTCTGAGATAATTCCTACATAAGGTATTGTGCACCACAGTACTTTCGACAGGTATCATTAATCCTCATCTTCTGTAAATTACTGAAGATTATTTTTTAGTAGTTCAAGAGTATGTTCAAGCTTCTTGGAGCCGCAAGCTGGGGCTTACTTGTCATTGAAATTTGTGACAATAGAGCAAATTTATATGGATTGCACAAATTATGAACCCGTAGTATATGGTAATTTTGGTGTAGTAATAATAAGTTCCGTAAACATGGTAATAAAGACATTTGACAGCTGTAAAATGGGTTCTAGGACAACTTGCTTATCCTATGACTATGGGTGTAGATGAAATTCGCCAACAAGAAGTTTCTTCAGAAGCTAACAAATTATATGCTCATATTGGTAAACAAAAGTTTCATCCGTCACTTCCATGTGAGTAGAGAGGAATTTGTTAACCTTTTTGTCAACATCTCACATGAGTTATTATTTAGAATGTGTTTTAGTCTATCCTCCATAGAGACCTATGGGTGGAGTTTTTATATAAAAGGAATACGTGGTATATAGTTGAAGTCATAGTCAATTCTTATTCAATGTTAAACTACACATCCCAAATGGAACTAAGCTGTGATTTTAGAATCTATTACAACAAAGTGCATAACAATGATGAATTGAACTAACTGAATATAGTCAAGTTCTCACTCAAAATGTCTCTTTTAGACATGAGCTTTGTTGTTTATGCTTGCAAAGTTCATTGATATTTCCTTTTTACTAATTATTGACATTTCCATGCGTGAGAGTTGATCAATTTTTTGTCTTCCTTGCTCCCAACCAAATTTGGGCCATACATGGAAGATTGTTCTGAGACAAGTTGGTATGTTACTAAAAAGATTTTCGTGAAAACCATGATTTGTGTGTTGAAAGCCCAATTTTAAAATTCCACATCAATGAATTTGTTCTGAACTTACATGAAGCCCGAAACATCCTTGGGATAAGGCCATGGCTAGATTTATGTAAATACCACAACAATGAAAAGAACAATGAAAGAGATGGTGGAGCAATAAAATACCCAAGAGAGGAGCGAATTTTACAAGAAATAGAAAAGGAGTTATTTTCTTTTCTTAACCCTTGAGCGCCTAAGTCATGCTAGTATAATGTAGTAGAACTAGGATAGGGTGGTACAAGGATGACATGGAGTGGGGTACCTAGGTTCCTAGTGATTATGATTGGTTTCACATGAATTATCTTAGTTTTGTAAAAACCACAAGCTTGTGAGTGTGAGTAGGTCTGCCTAAACCGGATTTTGAGCTGGGCGCTCAGGGGTTAAGGTTGTTAAATTGGACGTTCAATAATATTATGAGTCCCAGATGTATCTTTAGAACTTTTACATACAAAACTGGTCAAAATGTTACAATGTCGGACAACTCCATACAATCAGACTTCAAAAAGAGGGATAAATAGAATTCCTAAACATGACAACAGACTAAAAGGAGTTCAGATGCTTCAAAGTATGCATAACTCATTACAACTTAATTGCTTGAAATTCCATCTGAACTACACAAAATTGTCTAATATTACACTAATACATCTTTGAAGGAAAGTCTACATGGTCTCAAAAAAGCCTCAATATCTAGCAAGCTTAAGAAATGCTCACTTGGTGGTAACCTTGGTGTTGGTGAGAGTCTTCCAAACTAATTTACTCACTCCTTGGACTAGAATTATCACATTATCATCACCCCTATTACCAAGTGCCAACATACCTTCAGCCTAAGTTGCCTGTTACCACTGGAAGGCACAGCCAAATAAAATTATAGTCACCATAAACGTTCTCAAACTTCGGGAAGAAACTGGAGGTGGTAGTTCCCATACAAAGGTGGTAAGTTAAATACAGAATTTTCTCTACTTAGGCCTATCTCAAACAATCCTCTGTAGAATACCACCAGTGGGTTCCATGTTGGATAAGCGGAAGCTTAAATTCCAAGCATCAAGACTGTTATTGCTGAAGCATTTGTTAGAGCTGGTGACGATTGACCGGAGGAAGTTTCAGATTCTCAAGATCATGCTCATGCCCGGCGCCATATACTGTTCACCAAGTAACTTGCAGCGGTTAGGCTCAGGAACATCCATGGCATAACGCTCACCTGCATCCCCAGTCTTATAAGAATTCCAAATCTTATTTTCTTACATTTTCACTTCGTTGAAGCTAGAAAATGCGTAAAGCAGATTCAAGGATACGTGGACGCACAACCAACACTTTAAGTGCTGAATACAGTTGCTATTGTTGCAATGGTCAAATCTGAATATACTTTTCTTGGCAATTCAAGCAAGATTTCAATGCACTAAATGATGCACTACTTGGATATTGCATGCAAAGAGGTTTGAGAAACTCGACTCTGAGAAATTCAAAGTTTCGTTGATAGATGACTCAAAGCCAACACTAGACTAAACATTCATCCTCATATTCATATGTTACAAAGTCCATCAATACAGCTCATGTCCTATTTCAGTTTGAGAGTTCACACAACTTGGTTGGCACTTGTCAGTCGTGCCAATTCCAACCAAGTTAGGTACACTCTCTGGTTGGAACAGGACATGGGGTTTCACTAGGGAGAAAGGTGCGCCATTGGTTTTGGGTATACACACCTCAGTCGGTTTTACGCAAGGTGTGGGTTTTGGATACGCATTATTAGAAGGAGAATTTTCAAAGAAGAAGGCAGGATGATTATGTCTATTACAAGATGACCAAATCGACAAATCTTGACAACAAAAATTTCATGCGGGGTAACTTACATTGACCATGCCAGAATCACCTCCTTTCGCAGCCAACATTCCATCTGCACAGGAAAGGGAAAATAAATCAAGCCACTGGAGAGCAGGGAATGACAATCTTCAAAAAGTGCCTTTGCATCAATCTGCTGCATTATTATCACGGGTCATTCGAGAACAGGGAGATTTATTGACCAGGATGCTAACATGTCAGACGTGCTAGTAATTTATTGACTCTCTGGCTTATTCGACGAAAGTTTCACACAAAAAAATACAGGAGGTGCAATCAATTTGAGCATATCAGGACCCATACCGAAAGGTTGCAGTAGAGAAGCTGGAACAGAAGCCACGTGTCTCTGTCTGAACCATCCTCCTACTCCGAGGATCACAATCATCTGCACAGCATCCAATTACTATGTAATTCAAAACCTCCATTCCCATTCTATCGAAAAAATACATACTCAGACAAGCAATATTTTGACACAGAAGCTTAACACACTCAAGAGATGAAAAATACTGTAATACCTTTATCACATAAGATGGAGAAAGCTTTGCAGCTAGCCAGCTATAATCCCCACCACCACTAGTTTGTTTCACTGCAACGAACCACGAAACAATTAACACAAAGCCTTCTCACCATTTCCCTCAAGCTCTAAACTGCCTAACCGTCATCTAAATCATGCAGTCTCATAACGATTCCTTTAGTTACGTTTCGTTTGATTTCTAGAAAAACCTACAGTATCATGTAGCTTACACTCTTTCGACTGTGACACGAAAAGAATCTGAAGCACTAAATAATTAAAGAACTGGTCTACAAGTAAAGCAATATAATTCGTCATCAATCACTATCACATAAGATGCAACCATTAGGAGCAAAGAATGAATAAAAGAAATACACTCATTCAAATGTGAGCCACACTCACCTTTGCAGACATAACATAAAATAAGCTAAAGATTGTGCATAAAAAAAACCAGAATTCTTGTTTTGCGGCTCACCATTCATTAATTTCAAGGGTGTTCAGACGGGTCCTCAAGCCTAAACCTAATTTTGTTTCACTAGTCCAACAACTTCATTATCTCGGTAACAATTCAACCTCCTCAATAACAACTCCATGGACGAAATGCACACCACAAGGAAAGAGAAGTCCAAATCTGAAAGAGTGCCAATGTATGTAATAACTTACACGCTGCACGTTCCTTCTCTTTCGCTACAGCAGCACGCCTCAGCTTCGACGACTTAGCAAAAGTTGCAGGCCTGCACGCCACCAGCAAATTTGGCTCAACAAAATAGTCTCAAAACTGACTCCTACGCAGGAACCCTAAAATTTAAAAACTAAGAACAGCAGAAGCTCCAGGACTGATCGGTTTTACGTGTTCAGCGCATCGGCCTCTCGATTCAACTGCTTGATCTGGCGCACCAATTCCGCCTCCTGAGCTGAAACACGCTTTTTAGGAGAAAAATGAGACGGCAGGAACCGGAGCGCAATCTCCAAGAGCAAGAGTAGGCAGAACCAGAGCAGCGGTGCCGTGCCGCCTAGTGTCTCGACCCCCATCAATGCCACCATCGTCTCAACAAAGCGTCTGCTTGGGCTCTAAAACCATCTGAACTCCCGGACCGCAGCATCAACTGCACAAACGATGTGATCACAGAGCCTTTCACTTGAATCTCCACTCCTCTGAAAACCCCACGTGCGTGTGTCGTAAAATTCAAATTTCCGCAGGCAATGAGTGAGCTCTTTGACGTGTTCCGCAAGAATGACAAATAGTGAAGGAAGGGGATGATCTCTTAAAAACAATTTCAGAAATCTGTGGAAAAGCTTGGCTTCTACCGCACTCGAGGTCGATCGCAGAAATGTTTGTACCTGAACGTTGGGCTGTAGAGCGGGAGAGAGGACGTCGAGGTTTACAAGTTCCTAAGTATCATCCATCTTTGGATGGATGAAGCGACATTCATCGGATGAAGCCCATCAACGGAAATAGCAACATTACTACTGTACTCAGTATTCCCTAGAGAGCCAAGGATCCATGGATGGAAAATGCCCAATTCAGTATAACGCAAAAAATGTAGTTTTTGTAACCAAAATTTAGTGAAGAAGATTATGGTGTGTTGATCAACACAGAAATAACATGAAGAATCCAGGTTTTCATATGACATGTTCAAACTTGCACCAATAAATTTTTGTTAAAGTACATGAGGCATCTTGGTTATTTTGGGTTTAAGCAAGCCAAAATGTTTCCAATAAGAAGTGACTAGAGTCAAGATAGTTTTGATCCCCGTAATCATAACCTTAACCCCTAAACATCAGGGGGCATAGTAGAAGGGTTGTTAGGAGGCAAGCCTGTGAGCCTATGAGCCTGTGAGCATGTGAGCAAGAAGTTTGTGACTTAGGAATTTACAGAAATGACCTATTACCATGGGTTTAGGGTGACCAAGATTAGCCAAAATCCTATGACCGTGGGAGCATAGAAACTAGGATTAAGTCAGTTAAAGTTTCATTTGCATAGGCCGTTTAAAAATATGGTCTCTAGTAGTAAGGTCAGAATGCAAGAACACAGTTACATAGAGAATCAATAGAAATAAAAAGGGAATGAGCAAAGATAAGAACATGATTGTTGCAAGAAGATTGATGAAATCAAACAAGGCAAAGCAAAAATCTATAGAATATTCAAGCCGATACAAAAAATATATTACACCCAAGTGAAAAAGTGCCAAAATGCTAAGCCTTACTAGACTCATTAGCAAAGTCACTGCTAAAGGGGTCCACACATGGTCCCTGCCCTATTGCTGCCATCACTAGGCAATCAACAAGTACAAGATCAACAACAACATCCACATGCGCCTTTCTTTCAAAGAGCTGATCCTTGCCTTTGGCAACCTGCACTAGTACAATCCAGAATTCAAAATAAAAACCAAATTCATTTGAACTTGAACGATAAGATGCAATGTTTGGTAGCTATGGGTATTGCTAGTGGAAATTCAAAGCAAAAAAATAAGAGATAAAGTGAATACCTTCCGTAAGAAGTGTAGAATGATAGAGCATTTGTTAGGACTCTTGTTGTCCATGTCTCCCACAACATTAGAAATGGAGACATTGATGATCATGTCTTCTGTGGCAATATCCAAGTGGTCATCAAGGATCATGACATCCGTACCTTTTAGAAGGGTCTCCTCCTTATCAGTCAAGTTAATTGCCGCGCTCTTCCTCTTCAAAGTGCTCTGAGACCGGGTCTCTATGTTGGAGGTTCCAGCCACCAAAATCAGAGCTTGGTCAGAAACATTTGTGATTGAAACATTTACAGTTTTACATTTTGGTTTAGGTCCCTTTTCTTTCTTAGTAGCATTTTCCTCGGCCTTCCTTATCTTCTCAACCTCTTTGACAACCTTCTAAGCAACAACATTGGCCTCTTTCAACTCCTTCTTCTTGTCTACTATGGTCCACTTCTCAATTGCCTTGGCTCTTGCCACATCATCCAATCCCCTAAACTCATCAACATCTAGGTCAATCACCCCAACCCCTTCTAGAGATTTACGCAACTACACCTTCGTGAAGGATGTGTAAACTCAATACTACAATCCAGATACCAGCCATTACTAGCCAAATGCGTTGTGGTATAGGTTCTTTGCTAAGCATGTGTAATTATGTATTTTATAGAGTTGCTGTCTTGCCATAAAGATAGGAAAAGGGGAAGGCCATGACGTGAAACACTTTGCTTAGCTATAAGCTCATGCTTGGAATACGTTCAACAAAACAAACAATAGAGATAAAAGATCTCCATTTAGAGTATCTAGATAGCAACTGTGGAGTGACCTAATACTCAGGATTCACATAAAAGAAGCGGATCAAGCAAACACAAAGGAGAAAACGTTACACCTCTCTAGTACAATGATTTAGAATAGAAATAAGAAAATTATCAAAATCATTTTGTAAGATCCCCAGCTCTGTAGCACTAGTACTAAAGTTCAATGAAACAAAGATCACAAAAAGAAATAGAATGCTTCCAATTGAAAATTATACCGGTGAAGGACCCGTTGAATAGCTTATTTGGATCCATTAAATTTGGAAAAATTATCACCTTTCTTAAAGTTACGGCTGCCTTTGAGGTACCCATTGAACTTCTGATCCTAGATTTTTTGACACCAACCTTCAATATACTTCAAAAGAGTCTCAGACTCTAGTAGCACTAGCATGTTCACCAGCAAATTATCCTTCTTAGGGACGCTGTCAAAGTGAATGGTTGCACCATCTTCAATTTGAAAATGAACATTGACAAATATAAATTATAACTATGATTGACTAAATTCAAAAATATCACATAATATATTCATAATAAAAACAAGTCTATAGGAGCACAAGAAGAGCAATATGGACGTGTTCAAGCCTACCTCGACAAACTAAATGCATTTGGCCGAATAAACTTTCAAAAGATCATCTGGAACTAGCTTTGGAGGAAATTGCCTTGATTTTTGAGAGGGCAAAGATGAGTTTCAACACTTCAGAACTTAGTTTTGTGGAAATCAGTTGTGTAACAAGTAGCTACAATCTATAGCTTGTCCATGGTCATTTCTAGAGGTTTGTTTGAACTATAGTGGTTCTCAACCTAATAGAAAAAGCCTCATGAGATGAAACAGTGGCAATCTTCTTCAAGCCATACCTACAACACTAAAATAGTATGTACAAATACATGCTCCAATTTTTTTTTGCCATTGGCCAAGTACGCAATGGCCACAAGCTTCATCATCTTGCCATAAACCTTTCATCCTAAACCCCTAAACTTGTAGTAAACTTCAATGGACTAATGTTCATTTCTTCAAGAATAGTTGCCACCCTAAGACATCATTCTTGGAAGAATCTTCAAGTTCATTTCATTGTGCACTTTGGCCATTGTATGACATCATTCTTGGAAGAATCTTCAAGTTCATTTTCTTACGGACAGTGCCCACCATAAGACATCATTCTTGGAAGAATATTCAATTGAAAGAAACATTGGAAAATGGACTTTTCATGGAAGTTGGTAATTTCTTTTCACGAGCACTAGACAATCTTGGACATCATTCTTGGAAGAATGTTCAGATAAACAAGTAAGATCCGGGAATTGGTTAAATGAAGACCTAACCATACGTTAGAAAACATGTCCCAAAACAAGCTACTTTGCACCATAATGAATGACATGTACACCTCAAGTAGTATGAAGAGAAACAATGATCTCCAATTCATGTTGGATTTGATCTCACATTCTAATAATTGGGCTTGGAATGGCGCATGTATCCGCGCCACCCCAAATCCAAATACTCCAAGGGATCTCCATTCCTGTCCCACTTGATATTGCCTTGTAATATCTGGGCTTGGGGTCACATAAATGCGCGCGCCACCCGGACCAACGTCGACGACGACGCTGGTCCAGATAGTGCGCACATCCACGTGACCCCAAGCCCAAATATAACAAAAGATCTCTATTCATGTTAGACTTCATCTTGCCTTGTAGTGTTTAGGCTTGGAGTAGCGCGCGCCACATAGACCAGCGTCGTTGCCGACGTTGGTCCGAGTGGCGCGTGCATCCACGTGACCCCAAGCCCAGATATTACAAGGCAATATCAAGTGGGACAGGAATGGAGATCCCTTGGAGTATTTGGATTTGGGGTGGCGCGGATACATGCGCCATCCCAAGCCCAATTATTAGAATGTGAGATCAAATCCAACATGAATTGGAGATCATTGTTTCTCTTCATACTACTTGAGGTGTACATGTCATTCATTATGGTGCAAAGTAGCTTGTTTTGGGACATGTTTTCTAACGTATGGTTAGGTCTTCATTTAACCAATTCCCGGATCTTACTTGTTTATCTGAACATTCTTCCAAGAATGATGTCCAAGATTGTCTAGTGCTCGTGAAAAGAAATTACCAACTTCCATGAAAAGTCCATTTTCCAATGTTTCTTTCAATTGAATATTCTTCCAAGAATGTCTTATGGTGGGCACTATTCGCAAGAAAATGAACTTGAAGATTCTTCCAAGAATGATGTCCTAGGGTGGTAACTATTCTCAAAGAAATGAACCTCAGTCCATTGAAGTTTACTGCAAGTGAACATTCTGCCAAGAATTATATTCTATAGTTGCTCGTGTCCATCAGGATTTTTGGCATGTATCTCATAGATTAACATAATTTCTATTGTGTGTATTGTATGCATAACTTTAACTTGGAGGAGTTGGCGGATATGCCTACTTGCAATTTGTTAGAGACCGTCTACAACAAGTGGCTCCAGATATTTGGAAATTATTGAGATAATATATTTGAAGCTACATGTGATAATGGCGTACAAGCACATGTGACAACAACTCACAAACTTTAGTGCATATCTACACCAGGACAATGCACTGGTTCTGGTTCTTTAAAAAACAAGTAGAAAGTGAGAGTTGCAATATAGAGCGGCAATCCCAATTTTTTTGCTAACGCACTAAATACATTGTCAGTGGCGGAGGATCTTGGAACACACATTCTTCATTTGGAAGGCAAAGAGGTTTTTGGTAGTACTAAGAGGAAAGTGGTCACTCCAATTGGTGATGAGGGAGAATCTCACCGACCTGGTAAGTTAAATTTTTTAGAACCACGTGTGAAAAAGAGGTCCTCAAGCAACTTTGAAGACACCTAAGGTGGACCTAGTAGTATACCGGAGGTCACTAATTCCACCTATGTAGCTAAACCTTTTGAGAGAGACTGTGACACCTCAAAATGGCACATTGCTAGGATGAAACCTAAATCCAATATTAAGTGTCATGCTCAACAACGCAATACCATTCTGAAATGTACTGCTAAAGTTGGCAAAGGCTTGAAAGGTACTCCTGCTCCGACATACCATGGAAGGAAAGTGGATTATGGACGTCGTGAGATCACAATAGATTTTTGGTTTTGTGCTAATAAGCAGATGCAAGCTAAGGGTTCCCATTTGTGGCAAGAAAAAAGTCCTTTTTTTTAGTACAAAACGGAGTGTTTTTGTATTTCCAATGAGAATTCTCCCTCTTCTCAATGAGAGTTTCAAATTCCTAAGGTTGGCCACCCTAGTTTAAGCCATTCTAAGACACTTATGAAAAAAAACACTAAAAATTGATTTAACTTAGAGAAATCAATTCCCAAAAAAAGACCAAAAATTGTAGTCATTCAGGAGCACATTGTGTTCCTAATGAGAATTCACCCTCTTCTCAATGAGAGTTCCAAATTCCAAAAGTTGAGCACCCTAGTTTATGCCATTCTAAGACATTCAAGTAAAAAAGGAAACTAATTTTTTTAATTTAACTTAGAGAAATCAATCCCCAAATAGGACCAAAAATTGTAGTCGTTCAAGAGCACATAAAAGTCCTTTTTTCCAAAATGTAAATTACATTCATTAAATATTTATTCCCAAATGTAATCATCCCAATCCTCCAATAATGATGCCAAAAGATTGTGCCCATATTATGAGTCTACATATCAATTCAAGAGTCCTATTTAGCAAGAAAAAAAATTCTATGACAGTTTTAGGAGCTATGTTCAAAAGTCCTTTTCTCTTATCACATTAGAGATATATACTTTATTTTGGTAGAAATTGGATTATCAACCCATCTACTTTCTAAATATGAGTCATAAATTCTCTTTTAAAGACTTCATTTTTCAATGAAACTAGATGCATTTGCTAAAAAACCCTTCATTTTTACCCTTATGACTTACATAGTAGTCACCCTTAGCTAGCATCCTCATGAATGACATTGAACAATGTGTGAAAGGCTCTAAGCAACAATTTGTAATTTGATTGGCCAAAGGTTCTTGAAGTTTGGTCAATACTCTCTGATACAAAACCTAATTGTGAGGAGTCTATTCCACTACAACATGCAGCTTTTTACTTGTAGGAGCAACCTTCATTGTCCCCATGTCAACTATTTGGCATGGTTGCTTGCTTTGAGTGCACCCTATATAATGAAGTGGACCCGCCCAATCCGGACTCATACCCATAGAAGAGGCAGAACTCCACCATTTGACGTTCCACCAATGTGCCAACTCTTAAGCTGAGGAATAAACGGAAAAGTGCAGGTAACGTACACGGTTCAATTTTGGGAGCTACAATGCTTCCTTTGCCTGCCTTATAGGCAATTGTTTCCCTTCAAATGGAATTTGAAAGCCATGTGAATGTCTACCAAATTACAGTAGGAAATGTTACTGCTTGCAATTGTCCTAACTTTACCAACATGGCTGTTGCTGCCATCAAAAGTTGTTGGCATATGTGAATTGCAAACATTTGTATTACCTCTTTTGTTACCACTGCAAGATGGACCTCGTGAAAGACATTTTTATTCATGCACCCAGATTTAGCTACTCTAAGGTTAAAACCCTCCTCATTCAAGCAGGGATCATAAAAATGAAAGAGTAGATGAACCTCTGCCTTTGCTTATTACTATTTTGTTCCTTAGTAATAACATCAATGTTCTTTTCACATATTACAGACCAATGTTCTATAATCATTCCCATGTATATCCAATGAGAATGATGTTGTCACTGCTTTTCTTTTAAATATGTATTGGTATATCCCTACTACCATGGTACTTAATGTGTTACGTGCACAAGTTTCCTTTAATACATTCCTTTGAGGGTGGATAGTTAACCTTTTGAAACTCTTCATATTAGTATGATGGATGTAATTTGCATGACCTAAACCTAATGACCCTTCTGTTGTTGTTCATGTTCTTTTTTTGCCTAAATCCCAAACATGAAAGTTGATAGAGACACACAAATCTTTTCAATCTGCACTTCTATTTTGTTCTTCTCTATTTATGACCAAATAATAATACCCATAACTGTGCCCTCACTACTGCTCAACAGATCTAAACTAACTCTTTGACAACCCCTGTATTACACCACCAAGTCATGGCAAATCAAATTCCCTCAATTGTTGGACCTTCTCTTTATTTTACTGAATACCACCTACTTTGTTTTATTAATGTCATGTCATGTGCTTCAATTATTTAGAAAACCTCTAAAACATTTGGCTTAAACCGTTTCAACTACACAATCATGGGTGCAAACCAATATGCATGGTAATAGGATCCCATTCTCAATTTGAGTTCTAATTTCATTTAATTACTACAAATGTTTAAACTCATCAATGTAGATTTTCATTTATACTTCAAATGTTTAGGATTTAGGGTCCATGCTCATGACTTTCCCGCTCTCAGCTCACAAGCTCACAGCTTGCCGCTCCCCCGATAGCGTCGTTGGGCATAGTAGATACCTTGTTGTATACCTGGAATTTACTGCCAACAAGAAGTTTGAACTTGGGATCTCAAATAGCTCACTAGAACCGAGTTTATCTATATTCCAACTTCTTTGTCAATCTCAAATGTAGTAGAGGTGTGGATCCATTCCAAATACAAGAGAAATACCACGTATTGTACTAGTTGCAAAGGGCCTTTATGACGTTTATCCCTTAAAGGACCATAGGGCATAGTATATACGTTGTTATATAATCGGTATTTGCTACCAGTAAGAAGTTTTAATTTGGGATCTCAAGTAGCTCACTAGAATTGCTTTGATCTATTCTTCAACTTCTTTGTTGATCTCAAATGCATTAAAGGTGTGAATCTATTCCAAATACAAGAAAAATACCTTGTATTCTACAGATCACAACAGCATGCTGTGTCCTTGAAGGGTTAAGGGTTAAGCTGAAAGCGTCTAATAAGCTACACATTACACTTAAAAGACATCTTATTTTATTTGATAAGAATCATATGTGATTATTTATGGTTTGAAAATTTGTGAACTTTGTAAAACTTGGACTTCAAAAAAGAAAACCTTCAACTTTTACTAATTTTTCTTGTTGTGAAATATTTTCGTTTGTTGATTGCATTATAGTTTTGATTTTTTTTGCTAATGTTATAACTTTAGGTTGAATATAAACTGAAGAGTCTTTTTTTGTTGGGGGTGTATCTACTCAAGCTAAATTATGTTCGTAGCAAGATGTTTTATTGAAGCAAAATTTCCACTAATAATCATGTAGATTTATCAAGTGAATTCTTTTATTTTCACTAAAAGCCATACTAGTCATGTAAGTAAATTTTGAATACTACCTCATTAAGAAAATAACAAGAATGTCAATATCTTAAATGCGATTAACCCTTTAAAGACCACACACATTTTCCCAAAATCCACTAGAAACCAGGGCAATAAAATTAGATGTGCATTTGAATCAAATATGGACCCAATTTGAATAATCCAACCATGCAAATGTGAAGGACACTTTGTTTGTTGCAATGCATCAACATTTCAGCTAGATTTATCGTTGGAAGTGAAATATTATAATGATTGAGTGAGCTGCATATGGAAAATCTTTAGTTTTTCATGCTTGTGTGGTTTTGAATGTTAACGCTTCATGCAAGCTTTGGTTGAGAAGAGCCTTACATTTCTAAAAAGCAAGATTTCCCACCTTTCCAACAAGACTAGTTTCACTCAAAATAAACAAAAATAATAATCACAAGGTGTAGCTAAGTGGACAAAAAGGGTCAAAATTCCCATTTTCTTTGCTACCCTAAAACAATTCTACATGAAACTTGATAATTGTTATGGAAAATCTGATTGGTGAAAGCAATCAAGAATTGGCCTTAAATATAGAATGAAATTTAAAATAAAATAAAATGATAGTATCATTTCAATGGATTCTCAAATACTACAATTGTACTATTACCATATAGTGAAACAATACAAGCGTATTCCTTAAGCAATTTGAATTTTTTTAAGATTGCACAATTGAATTGTGGCATTCTTCTTGGATGTTTGATGTATTGTGTTGTTGCTTTGATCCATCTTTGACCAAATATGGATACGTATTTTGAGGCCATGATGTGTAAATACCATTATTTATCAACTCACATATCCGATTCCATTGTTGTTTCTTGGGTTGGATGCAAAAGTCTTGTGACCACAATCGTTCTTCAAGATCATTTTCCAAATTGTTGAGCAATTTTACTATATAGGCCAAAAACTACTCTCCCAAACCAAAATATGGTTTAGTGGTTTCTAAAGGGTTAACCCTTAAATGACCGAGGAGCCCTTTGCGGCCAATACAATATTTAGTATTTTCTTGTATTTGGAATGCATCCACACCTTTACTACATTTGAGATCCACAAAGAAGTTAGAATATAGATCAATGCGGTTCTAGTGAGCTAGTCAAGATCCCAAATTAAAACTTTTTATTGGTAGCAAATGCCAATTATACGGCAGTGTATTTGCTATGTAATACATAGAGCGGTCCTTTAAGGGTTAACCCCTAAACGTCCCAATGTGCCACTACAACCAGTACAATACAGGATATCTTTCTTGTATTTGAAATGAATCCACACCTTTACTACTTTTGAGACCAACAAAAAAGTTGGAGAATAGATCAATGCAATTCTAGTGAGCTACTTGAGATCCCAAATTAAAATTTCTTATCGGTAGCAAATGACAATTATACATCAGTGTATATACAATTCCTTATGGACGTTTAACGGTTAATGAACAGAAAAATTTCTCTGTTCTTGTGATATGTTCCACACACTAGAGAGGCATAGACACTTCTAATTATTTATATGAAGCCTAACCTGGCACTATCATTGGAGTTTGAAGTTTAGAGTTCTCATATTTAGGTTCTCAAACAACTTTGATGCAAATCCCCTTTCTCAATGAGGATGCTTAACCTTTAAATCTTTGTTATTTGTTGGATCTGTTCTAGACTTACATTTCTTTGCATTTATAAAATTGAGGTTTTGGTCGAACAGTTTGTCAATGAGAAAGTTAGATTTTATAAAAGATTGCTTACTTTTAGATAGCCCATTTCGACAATTTTAGTCAATTTTGATCATTATAATTAGGAGAATTCTACTATTGAATCTTGATGAAGATTTGTGGAGTACGCAAAACGAATCTTGTTAACAGTCTTATTGATTCTTTGTTAAGTTGCACGACAAAAATGTACTGAATGTGTTCTTATTAGGCACTTCGGAGCTAAATAAGCACATTGTGAAATAAGCTTAACCCTTGAACGTCTGAGCGTGCTGCTGCAACCAATATAATATAGGATATTTTTTGTGTATTTGAAATAGATTCACACCTTTACTAAAATTGAAATTCACAAAAAAGTTGAAAAATACTGTAGATGAAAGCAGTTCAAGTGAGCTACTTGAGATTCCAAATAAAACCTCTAAATGCCAATTATACCGCAGCGAATATACTATGCCCTATGGTCATTCGGTTGGAGGACCTGGGCTGCCCGAGTTTCTGCCCGGCAAAAACCTTTCGCAGAGGCGGGGGGAGGAGTGGATAGCCTCCTCGTCGTGTCTCTCTCTGAATTGCAAAAATTCCTTGCTGTTTCAAGGACGTGGATTGCGCATTGGCTGCACCCCTCTCGCGTGCTCGGTAAGAATTATTCCTTCCACAATTTCAGTCTTTTTTTTTTTATCAAATTCTGCAGTTTCCACTTCCATTTCCTACAGAGTTTTTGCTTATGATCGCAAAGGCTTCGGTGTGTGATTCTCTCGCAACTGTATGTATTAGGTTAGAAACTCTTAGCAAAACACCGTGCAAGGCTTGGGTGTAGGTCAACTTCTGTTTTCCCAGCTCAAGCTGTTCAATTCTGGATTGCCCGTTCGTCTCTTCTGCTAAGTACTGTCTCCATGGCAAAATCTCTGCATTCGGGGAGGACCAGCCAATTCTTTCGATGAATTCTCGATAAGCAGAAATCGAATCGTTGAATTGGTTTTTATGTGAGATTCCTGGGTTAAGCTTAGGGTTTGAGCTGTGCAATCTAGGTACGAAGTTGTCGCTTTGAGAAAACTAGGTTTCTTAGACTGTCTCTAATTCCGAATGTTCTAGGGTCGGTGAAGGAGACGAACATTCTGACGGAATTAGGCGCTCATATCAACTGATAAGCTCTTCGGTGTGGTAGGGGTTTGAATACATTTGAGGGAGGTGATTGCCTTTCAAGCCAGGATTAGGGTTTGGAGGGCCGGGGAAGAGGAACCAGCAATGGCCGCCGTGGAGGTGATGAGGGCGGGCATATCAGTGCCAGCCGCGGCAGGCCGAAGAACTGAGCGATGGCACTCCACACCGTCGTCTTCATCATCAATGCGCTCTCAAAATTTCGCAAGGAGGGAGGAGCCAAGGAGGTCCCAAGCCCTGCTGCACAACGAGCTCACGTGCTCCTTTGTAGGGAGCAGCTTGCAAAGCTCCATAGCCGGGGAAAGCATGTTCTCCGCCCGGAAGTCACTGGAGCGCAACGACATCCGCGGCCACCGCGGCGTCGTCACGATGGTCATCCCGTTCCAGCGGGGAGATGCGCGTCAACAGCCACCTCCGGATTTGCCCTCGTACCTCTTCAAGAACCGCATCGTCTTCCTAGGCATGTCGCTCGTCCCGGCGGTCACGGAGCTCATCATGGCGGAGCTTCTGTACCTGCAATACGAGGACCCGGAGAAGTCCATCTACATGTACATCAACTCCACGGGCACCACCAAAGACGGGGAGAAGCTAGGGTATGAAACAGAAGCGTTCGCCATCTACGACACCATGCGGTACGTGCAGCCTCCCATCTTCACACTCTGTGTAGGGAACGCGTGGGGCGAAGCGGCGCTGTTGCTTGCAGCAGGGTCCAAGGGCAACCGTGCGTGTTTGCCCTCGGCCACCATCATGCTCAAGCAGCCCATTGCACAGTTCCGGGGTCAAGCCACCGACATCGACATCGCCCGCAAGGAGGTTCGGAATGTAAAGGAGGAGCTGGTCAGCTTGATCTCCAGACACACTGGTCAGTCTGCGGAGAAGATCACTGATGATATTCGACGGCCCAAGTACTTCAAGCCCGACGAGGCTGTGGATTACGGAATCATTGACAAGGTGTTGTATGGCGAGGGGGATGAGAAGAGGAGCATCGCTTCGGATCTAAAGAAAGCCCAGCTGATATGACCCATCCACCATAACTCGTATGGTAGAATATTCCTTTTTAGTGGTAGTCTAACTTCCTTGTGTAGAGCTTTAGGAACTGTGAGGATGATTGTCCTGGTGTCTTTCGGAAGCTCATAAGCATCTTTTCTCCTCCACGTCACTTTGTATTGTATTAAGATTTGCTGAACTGGTTGAATCTGTCTTGCATTGTACAACGTTTCTCGTGTAGACTGTGTTTTGGCATTGCCTGCAAGGTGGTTCGGAATGTGAAGGAGGAGCTGGTGAGCTTGAGTCTGGATTTGTTTGTGTAAATCTTTAGGAACTGGGAGGGTGAAAGAACTTGTGCCTTTCATGAGTTTGAAAAGAATCGTGATTTAGGGTTTAATTTCCTCTTTTTGACTTGAAATTGTATTGAGAGTCGAGTTGAATCTTGTCATTGATTGTTTGTGTAATGTTTTCTTTTGTTGAATGTTGGTGGAAATGAGCAATCGAAAATGTTGTGTGAGATGACACTGAGATCCAGGGTTTGTGGTTGAAGGCAAGACAGCCGTCTACTTTGAGCTGCAGGCTGCTTTCTAATTTAGTTCTCTGCGTTGTTATTGTTTCAATAAACCAGTGAGGTAGAGGATGTCAAATCTACTAGGAACCTGATCTTTCTCTTGTTGCAACCCTTATTTTCATGCATATGGTTGCCCTTATTGATAAAGTTGGACTTGGATAAATGTGTGGTCTTTACATGGAAATGGGATTGCGAATTGTCAGTTTTTAGTAGTGTACGACTTCGAAGTTGCTAATAGATTTCTACATGTTCATATTTGGCACTAGTTCTTATGGGTCTCCTCACAAGCCATTCTTCTAAAACATTGCTAAATGGTGAGCTGACGAATCACGTCTGACATTTAACCCTTAAACGCCAATGCTGACGTTTTTTGTCCGATGGATGACAATGACAAAAAGACACTATGTCAGGATGGAAATTTTCATTTTTCATCCATTTAAAAAATAATGTGTTCATGGAGACATGGTCTATCATGGAAGGCAGAAAAAATGGAAGACAAAAAATGATCTCATTGAATGCACTCATGTCGTTAGGTGATCTAAATTTGAGAAAATTCACAAACATTGTGTTAGGTTCCCTGCAACTGTTCTTGTAATTTTCATGAGGGTAGCACGAAATGTTGATTATGTTGATTATTGCAACTTTTGGAAACAATATTAAAATGTGTGGACAGTTGCAACATTAATGTAGCAACTAGTCATGGTGACCAACTTGGCGTTTGAGGATTTGCTACCCAATTGTCCCTGAGGAAATTTGGGCGGTCTTGTGTCTTTGACCAACCAAGAGAGCTTTCGTGAATTGTACTGGTGTAGCAAATTCTCTGTTGTGAAGCGTCACAAGAAATTCAAAATTCTCTATCAACACCATAAATTTTTGATTTATTTATTATAAATCATTGGGTGTCAAGCATGAAATTTGAAATTAAGAGAGATTGAAGGGAGAGGAAAAGGCCAATGAAAGGAAGGGCAAAAAATTACCAAAAATTCAAGTGGGAGAGGGAGATAAGAAGGGGCGAAAAGGGAGGGTGAAAACTCATCACAAATTAATAAAGAGATGGCGCAAAATGCAGACAATGAGTACTAATTTTTTTTAAAAGGTTATTTATCATTTCAATATTAAACTTCAACTTCAATGCCTTCCCCAGCAAAGTGAACTCCAGAATAGCTTCCTCCCAAAGATTCTCTATGGTGCTCATCTTGGACAGCCTTTTATAAACTTTTGTTTGATATTTTTAAAAAATTTATATTGGAGGTTTTTTACCATAGTTGGTAAACATATGTTTGCCAAGACATACCAATTGAACATAGCAGGAAGAATTAGGGGAAGAGAACCTGAAACAAACACATTTTTGCACCGTTTACTTCCACCATACGAACTTTGCATCAAGCATGAACCACACAATTACTCTATTGCAATATGTTGGAACTGTTTATCTCAATAACATTCATCATAAGTTGATCTTTGAAGGAAAACACCATGATTTTCAAATCACAAATCCTTTTGGGAAAAAGTGCATGGTCAAAAAGAAAGCAGTTTGGAACTATTGTAACAAACCACGGTTTTAAATCGGTGACCAACAACCTCTCTTAAATTTAACTAAGGTAGGAAGCTCAAATTTTGTTTGGGCATTTACTTGAGGACATTTAGAACTGTTCATGTAAAGTTAACAAACACAATGTAGAGAGCTTCTTAAATTGGTCACACTTTCCATGTTCAAAAATTGTCCTTGTGCATGTACGGTTTTAGAGACTCAACAAAGTGACAAAGGCTACTGCTTAGTGTGCTTATTGGTCATAATTGTGTTTAGTTTTGTCTTTGACAAACTAAAATTAATAAATATGTGTTTTTAAACACAATTTGAGTCTTAGAATATGGAATGGGTGCTTGCACACTCTAAGGGCCTTATGGAGCATTCCCAGCTTTGTAGTGGTTGCATTTTGGACTCATGTGCTCCATTTACAAACCACCTTTGAATCATGAGTACTATAACCTATGATCAAGAATAGCTATCTATGTGCCTTTTGCTTTGATAAATTGTAGTCAATTCAGAATAACTCAAAAATTACAAAGTAAATGGCCGTAGTATTGTTTCTTTTTTGACTTTCTATTAAAAATACTTCCACATTGCTAGGTTGGCTTGATTTTTGCACAAATGTCCTCTTTTCCTATGATGGTTGATTCATGAGCTTCCTACCTTAAATGCTATGAAAATTCACAAAGCATTAGCACAGTTTTGGACCCTTCAGAAGGCCCCTCACTACCCCTCTCAAAGGATCTCACTAATTGATTTAATTTTTACTTTGAGAAAAAATAAATTCCTTACACCCTACTCTTTTTTTTTGACTACAATGATGTCTTGCATTAGCAAGTCCAATTTTTATTGGCTCTCAAAATTGCATGTACATATTACCATTCCTTTTCTTTTTGTTTTTAATTCCCAAGCCTAGTACCTCCAAGGCCCTTTGATGCCGGGGCCATTTAGGCTCAAAAACCGGCTGTTTTAAAAAACACTTATTTCAGCAGCCAGCTTTTGAAATTTGGGCCACACATGGTGCCAGAAAAACCACTCATTTTCTGCCGAGTTAGATAATATGCCATTTTTTGGGGGCCATGGTGAAAATTTTCATCATACTAACAAAAGTAAAATTTTGACAATAGTCAATTTTTGTTCTTGTCCATATGGTTCTAGACTAAAACTAAAATTTTAAATCCAGATGTAAACTCAAAACTCTCAAATTCAACTTCTCGATGATAAATGCCTAAAATTCTTACATTCTCTAGGGAGTAAAAAATATAAGAATTTCAATCTTAGCCCCACAAAATGGCATGCCATTTAACCTCAACTCTCTTCTTTTGTAATTAGAAAATAATGAAATAAATCACTACAACATAAGATATTGATTTTTGTAACTAAAAGATCATGAAACTAAAACATGAATTAATCTTGGTTGGACTGGCATAAAACTACAATGACACTTGATTAGTACAAAATGTACACACAAGAAACATCACATTCAGATTTTCACATGAAGCACATGTGGCAATTTTTTGTATATATGTATCCTAAAAATATTATTTTTACAATTTACACATTTTATATGCAAGGTTGAAGTTATGAATCTTACACCTTAGTTGGAACTTTTGTAACCATTTTTTTTATTAGTATTGTTTGTGATTTGTTCTTAAAATAAAGTGAAATGTCCCAACAAATCTACAAAAAGAACAAAATTAAATTAATGAATGCAATATGAGTTGTATTGAACATGTCATTTTTAATGTTTTTTTATCACTCTTTTGAAATCACTCTTTTTATGTGATTTTTCAAAAAAAAATCAACAATAAATACTTACATAATCAATTGTGTTTCACAATAAAATGAAATGACTCACCAATCCTCCAAAAAAATAGCAATCAAACTTGTTTTTTAGAAAAAATAAAGAGAAACATTATAACTATGATTTTGAAAGAAATTCCTCCAACTTAATTCTTTACGACATTGCAAAACAACATACAAAAACAAACTTTTGAAAAGTAAAAATAAATACAATTTTTTCTTCATTAAATGAAAATCAAAACTCACTTGTAGTCTTGAAATCCAATTCATTTGATTTGAAAAAAACAGCTTTATATTCCCTAAACTCTTGTAGGAGTACTTGAAACAAAATGAGCTAAAACTGTGATTCTCACATGTGTAAAAATGGGTCATGTAGGAGAAAATTGAGAGATTGCCATTTGGCACTCTATCCATAACAGACATGCCTGAATAAGAAACTTGGGTGAAAACAACCAGTTTGAAGGCTGCTCAAATTGACTTTTTGAGCTGGAGTCTCAAATCCAGAAAGCATCCCCAAAATTGACAAATCTCAGCTAGAAAGTCCAACTGGCCGGAAACTGCCAGTTTCAAAACCCTGTGTGGCCCGGCCTTGAGGCTGATGTTTTTGTACATAAGGTTTTTTTATGTGAGTGGCATGTACATCATTCATTCACTCTAGTTTTCTATTTGTGGCCCTGGTTTGGCTTGGTATTGATTTTTCTTATATCTGCCGTCCTTGGCCAACTGCTAAATCCCATTCTTTTTGCCTCTTGAGTGGGATTTTTTAGTGTTGGATCATGGTACTAGATTACTATTTTATATACATGGTTTGTATGGTGTACAATAGGAAAGTCATACAAGGTAGAGGCTTTTCACACAAATTTGCACATGCTTCCAATGTATCCGGTTTAGGCTCATTAAATGTTAAGAGTGACCATTTTTAAGGACCTTGTGGAGGGTCCAAAATTTTGCTAATGTGGTTGCCAACTAAAAATCTTGTTTGTAAGGCTTCAAAAACCTAGCATGAATTAGCAGGTGTAAGCTCTTTCTTGTGAACTCCCAAAATCAAATAATTTTTGTATTTACAATAGTAATATTTTCTTGTTCTATATGTCAATGCTTTTATTGATAGCAAAACCATTCTCTTTTCAATTTTTGCTTGTATGGCAAGGTTACAAAATTTACAATCCTGGTGGCAATCCTCAACTCATTTATGAAATGGAAGGATAAATTTTCCCACCAAAAGTTGGGGGATTTTTTTGCAATCTAAGTGTCACGATCAACTAAATATGAACTATTCAAATATTTATGGACTATGCAAAACATTGAGAGATCTTTTGATTATCAAAAAAAATAGACAAAATATTATGAGATCTCTTGAAATGTAGGCAAAATATCAATAAGTCTCCCAATGTTTAATTAAACCAATAAGAGATCTTCTATTTTCTTTTATTATTTATGGACTTTGGAAAGCCTGTATTTAATTAAACATGATATCACACAAGCATTTTTCAAAATACCGCTTCCACTTTTAACAAAAATATAGCTTTATACAATTGTCAACTCATGTTTGTTTCCGTTTACTGAATTACATTTTTGAAATTAGAATCAATTGTAAAGATTGGAGTTAGTTCTTAGATCACTATAATCCATAAGTTGGGAAATTCCCATGTCCCAAATATGAAAATGAGGTGAACTACTATTCGGTGTCAAACTTATTTGAAGTCAATGTGTTACTCCCATTCATCTTAGCATCTTTGCAATTCAAGAATATAAGAATTTCATTTACAAATTCATCCATTTACAAAAGAAACATGCTCACATAGAATCTCTAAATTTAATTAACTCTTAATTCCTCATTGGTGGCAGGTCTCAAAATACACGAGAAATGGGGACAATTTTGTTTGTTTAGGTGAAGAGGCGTTAAACGCTGAAGAGGATGCTATCTCGGGGATCACTTAGAGTATCCATGAAAAATCATGTGCGTTAAGATTTTGGACCCTATCTTATGTTTTAAAACTTAAAAAAAAGAAAAAGAAAAAATTATGAGTAGATTCTCCTACTTTGGAAGTTTACATTTTGACTTAATGATAATTTTATATGTAATTTAGAATTAGTTACAAAATTTTGAAGTAAAATGATACACTACATAGCTGAAAATAACTTTCACACCCCTATCTTATATAAGAACAAAACGTTTAAAAAATACACAAAAAATTCTTGAAAACAAGGCTCTATTGAAAGTTGATATTTCTGGAATATCAATGCAATGGTCATCTAGATGTGTTCTCTATAAATATTTGAGTTGAAAAACATGCCATTTTAGTTCATTTTTCAACCTTCTCTAGAAATCATTTAATAAATTATTTGAATTGAAGATTTTGACAATAGAATCCTATAGTCATGATTAAACAATGCTCAAAATTATAAGTTGAGATCATAGTTCATTTAAAAGTAAATAGGGGGACAAAAATTCACTTAACTCACGTGGTCAATTACAAATACACTAAGTGATCTCCCCAAGGATGCTATTTGTCACTCATATAACACAAAAATCCTTTGTAGGATAGGAAAAAAAAACTCATGTAATTTTTTTTGAAAAGTGATCATAAACACATGAATCATCATGGAAGGCAAAAAAATCTCATCAAGTACATTCTTATTTTTAGGTAACCCAATTTGTAAAAAATTCACAAGCACAATGTTAAGTCCCATGCTGTCCTTGCAATTTTTATGAAAACATCATACACTATTAACTATTACAATTTTTAGAAACAATATTATAGTGAGTGGACACTTGCCACACTACTATAGAACATTGTAGAGATACTATAAAGGGGTACTCACGGTGACCATCTAGGCATTTAGGGGTTAATGATTTGCATTCAACTTCAACTTAGAGCCATACCAAACCAAAATGCAGCCCAAGGATGCAGCAATGCAATATGGAGTCCGCAACACATAATTCAATGAAGTTTAAAATAAACTTGACATTTGGATTGTATGTAGGCATTGCGCTCGTCCAGATTCACTCTAAACAAAACAGCAAATTCTGTTTTGTTGAATTTTGGGTTGTTTCTATCAACATCTCTGGCAAGGATCACCTCAAGTCAACAAATGGACCTCTGAAGTCACTCTTCCTCAGGACAGCAAGCAGCTGAAATAGTACATTTACCTCCCCACCCCCCAAGGCAATTTAATTGTCTGGTGAAATCCAGTAATTTGTCAGCCGAGGCTCAGCCTTGGTACTATGGGGTGGTGTAGGGGAAGATTAATCTTAACAGTGTCCCTTGTCACAACTCTAAATGTCCTAATTCCCAAACACAAAATCATGAAAATAGAAAAACATTTGATACTTGGAGTGTATGTAAACCAACTCAATGGCCAGATACACTCCAAGTATCAAATATGTTTTTTGATTTCATGTAGGCATTTTTAAGTGAATCAAGATTCAATACTTGGGACATAAATGCAAAGCCACAAGTCTCACTGATTTTGGTTTTCTTTAGCTCTCTACCTATGTAAGCTTAAGTGGGAACACACTTTAGTGTCGACAACTAGTAACTCTCAAGTAGTCTTGTCATGAATTGGCTGACTCAATTGCTCATATTACATGTTGTGCATTACTGGTTCTTGATTGCAAGGGAGGAAGCTTGGCATTGAGAGAAATTATCACAAGGAAGTTTGAGTAGAAACCTAATTCAAAAGCTAACTATTGTTTTAACCTTTAAACGGTAATGCGGGCAGTTTTGTCAAATAGATGACAAAAAGTCAGTTTGTTGAATGTAAGAAAGTCATTTCATCCATGTATTTGAAAAGTGACCTTGAAAACATGATCCATCACGGAAGGCAATATATTACCTCATTGAATGCACTCATATATATAGGTAATCCAAATTGTGAAAAATACCCATAGACATGGTGTTAGGCCCTACGCTACCTTTATTGCAATCTTCATGAGAGCAACATGTAATGCTCACTTATGAAACTTTTGACAATAAGGTAGTATGCTCCTAAAGCGTCACTTTAAGGGCCAATCTACCTTTTCATGGGCTTTTCAAGACAAGGAGATTTTTTGTCTAATTTTCAAACAAACAAAAATAAATGCTAAATGTAACACAAAAAATTTCACATTTTTGAAGCATTATTGAATTGCTGATTTTTTTTTTTTTTTTTTTTTTTTTTTTTTTTTTTTTTTTTTTTGTAAACAATAAACACCTACTTGTGACTCATAGGTTTCCAAAATTTTTCCCTTTGCAACTTGTAAATAAATGAGGTGAAATTGAGAAGTATGATTGAACTTGCAATACAATATACGGTATATACCTTTTTCCTCTATCCATTCAATGGCTGAAGAGGTCCATTGACCCTTAAACGTTGACAAGGACAAAAATTGTCCTTTGGCCTCTGAAAAACACTTTGTACTGCAGAGAAAAGCGCTTTCTCACCTTTTCTTTTTGTAGAAGTGAGTCAGTGACCATAGATACATGGTGCACCATGGAAAGCAAAAAATAACCTTAGCTAAGGATTTCATATTTTTTGATAACCCAAATTGTGAGAAGATTGAGAACCATGGTGTTAGGTCCTATGCTGCCATTTTTGCAATTTCATGAGGGCACCAATTGCACCATGCACTATTGATTTTTGCAACTTTAAGAAACAATATTTTAATGGTGGGCACCTGCCAGGTTGCCACAACACTGTAGATGCCACTAAAGAGGGCAGGCACGGCCACCCAACCGACATTCAAGGGTTAAAGGACCACTTCAAATCCATTCTTGAGCTAAGGTGGAAGCACTCATAGCCAACAATGCCCCATACCCAACAAATAGGGTGTGCTATTTCTAATCTCAATAAGGATAGGTGTTTTGGAATTCATTCTTTTGTCCTTTTCAAGGTTGAGACCACTTAAATCATGCCACATATCCCAAAATGAAGTAGGAAGTTATGAGTGGAAAGTAGTTTTGCTATTACCAAAATTGCGTAAGTTTAAAGTTTGACAATTAGTTCAAAGCACTTGTTAACTCCCAAAATTCAATGTAATTTCAGTTTTGCAAATTTAATTATGAAAAAATTGCAATCTCAATATTTCTTATCTTCCTCACGGAAAAAATATTTGTTGCCTCAAACTCTTTGTAGTTTGTTGTAAAATCACTTAAGTTATCGGGTGTGGGTGCTACCACCTTATTTTATAGGGACGCTTTTACAGCAATGGCCGCAATTTGAGCACACTACCTTAATACTGAATTGTGTGAGCACTCTGCCACACTACTGTCCACTATAGTTAGCAGTTCCAAATCTAGAGCAGCTGCTGCTGCCGCTTTTGGCAACGGTGACCACTTCGTCGTTCAAGGGTTAAGGACAGAGCTGCTTTCCGTGAACTTAAGTTAAGTTAGTGGAGGTGCTTGTTGTTTGCAAGATGGAGAAGAAAGCCGGTGAGCCCTGCAGGAATGCCAGGCAGTACCCATCGTCAACCTCTGGGACTGTTTCCCATCCACTGTCAGGATTCACGTTGTCGAAGCGCCACGTCGGTGCACAGGCTCTCACCGTCTATGCATGTCCAGACTCCAGATTCCAGATTAAGTTACTCCCTCTCTCATTCTTCAATTAATCTGCATGAGCCGTCAATGTCAGTTTCGTTACATTATGTGGTGCACCGAATTGGCGGATTTTCACATGCCAAGTGACACGTTTCCAGGCCAGCTTCTATCGCAGTCCAAGTTTTGGGATTTTTGTGTTCCAGTCCAAGTTTGGGTAACACACCTAAAGGACCATTGTCACTTCGGGGACCGTGTGGGTTTTGGTCATGTACCTATGGGTAAACTACTTTGTATGATTTTTTGAAACTTTTATTGAAGGTGTGGAATTCAAAAATCTATGTGGGCATTTAATTTTTTCTTCATTCCGACATTTGATGAAAAAGTTATGCATGAACTTATGAAATTTTGGGGCCGGGCAGCCCAAAAACTTCTTTAAAAATGACATATTTTTAAAATAAAATTTTGAAATTGGTTCTTTAGAACTTTTCATACATGAGAAGCTTTGAATCATTCAATTTCAATCAATGAGATGAAAGTTATGAGGAGTCTTTGTTTGCGGGCAGTTATGGATTCTTTACTCTAAAATAAACTTTGAAGTCCTTTGTTTTACTCAATTTTCAATATTTTAGAAAATAACTAAACCAAAGGAAGTAGATTGTTTATTACAACAATATAACCGTTGGGATTTGTATTTTTCATTTCAATAATTAAATTCTTAACAATTTAGTGTTTTGACCAATTCTCTACTTCTTTTCACTTACAAATTTTTCCCATGTGTTGTATAGTTCCAATTGATTTGAAAATTCTCTCACACATTCCTAACCTGGTCCTCTACATGGGAATAAAAAACCTCAACTTTGCGTAGAGCAATTTTTGATTTAGGAGTGGTTAACGGCATCTGAAATTTTTGGGCAATATGAAAAAAAACTTTTTTCTTCACTTCATATGTAAAAATCTCACTCCATGTCATTTGGAATAAACTCAAAATTTTCTCCCAAGTACCTCATGCTGTCTAGAGCAAGATCTTATGGTTGGATTTTAAAAAACAAAAAAAAAAATACCATTCCTCTCATTTCCCAAAAATGGCAGTTTTCAGTCTTTTTCACTGAAAAAATGGCTCGGTCCTTTAGGGGTTAAGCTTAGCTTTGAGTTGTGTTCGGAGTCTCAGATGTGAGCGTTTTGGTGCTCTTGCATACGATTTTAAGAAACAGAAAAAAATAAACAAGCTGCATGTCCTCAGGCATGGAGATTTTATTTATTTTTGATGATTTTTGTTACCTCCATAGAACCCTGGAATTTCGGTACATATGAGCAATTGTTCGTGGCATGAGGAGAAGCACGTTCTTTCTCTTTCATAATGTGAGGCTGCTTCAGCAATATAGTGGCTTTTCTACACCACTGATCCAGCATCGTGAAAACGTCCTAATTGACTACACCTTGGAAGGCCTATCAAATTCGATCGACCATGGAGGCACTAGGTTTGGTTGTTGCTTGATAAAAATTCACATTGCTTACACCAGTGGCCAGTGGGTGATTTCAATATAAACATGTTTTTTCATGTCTAAGGCAGAAATGCACTTCTTATTTTTTCATAATTTTTTGACCAACCTTGTTCGAACTTGCAAAAAGTCCTTTACGACGTTTCATTTGCCATGTGATGCTTTTGTGGGAACAAAAGATTGAGCACAACTTGCACTCATATCAGTCTGACAAGTGACAACCTCAAAAGCACAACCTTGTTATGGAAATAACATGCCTAGTGTAACGTCTCAAGTCTCAACACATTACTTCTTGTACAAAAGCTCTACTTCAACGCTCTGCATTCAAGTTACCTAATCCAAACATGCACACATTTGAGTTTTCCGTACATGGACATGACAACACTTGAACCTAGCTACCACATTTAACTACTTACTGACTATCTAATTCCACAATTAATAACCCAAAACCTGCTTTTGTTTGCAAAAAATTAGGAGATATATCCAAGTAAAAAGATACATACAAAACATCTTAGAGATGCATGAGAATATCTAAAATTGTTCAAAGACCCACGGAAAATCCACCGTTACATGATTAGTTCATAACTAGTTGAATATGTCATGTAAACTTGCTATTTTGCAGGTCATGTCATACTGATATACATAGAATTAGTAAAGTTAAGACTGTCAAAAAACTTTGTCAGTGTATACTCAGCAAGGAGTCCATCTCTATCAACTTCAGAATTCAGTGCAACCCAGTGGTCATGGATTTTTATTTTTGCTATAATCTTTAGCACAGAGTACTAAGCTGACTGATTTTCAGGCAAAGCACAGGGATGTTCGCCATTTCCGAGATGTAGGACTGTCATGTCACCCTGATTTACCAGTGTGTTCAGTGACTTTAGTGATCAGTCCACTCTCGTACGTACAGACTCTTATGATCAGTTTCAGAGTTGAATGCAACCGCATGTCAAGCTAATTAATGATATTGCCAGTTTCACCAACCACATTACTATGTTATCTCAGGTGAAGGAGATTTTTGGAGCTTTTTTATTTTATTATTTAAAAAAATCTCTAGCACCCTAGCAGGCCTTCTAGAAGGGTGGGGGTAACTATATCTATGGGGACACGACTTAGAGACTGCCAACTTCAGTTGTTGTAGCAATGGCGTCTCTCAGGAGTTCTCAGGGTATCTTAGTGCTTCTCATAGCAATGCTCGTTTGTCAAGCTTTACTGGTGCCTTCACTGGCCAGGACCCAAGTGGCTGTTGAGACGCAGAAGCTGGCTTCACCTCAGGTACTCAGTTGCCCAGCATTAAGCTAATTCTCTACTTCCTGCTGTTGCTTTTGTGATTTAAGAATGTTGCTGTAGTTGCGCACAATTCATGCGTAGTTTGTTGATGTCTTTTGTTTTCTTGTCCCAAGTAGATAATTTGTGTAGTAGAGTAGCATAATATCTACCCTGAGACACATAACTCCCATGTTGCTCACCGCTAAAGCTTTCACCAGGGGTCTTGCAGAAAGATTTCTTGCAGCAATGGAATTTGTGTGCATTTCCTTGCAGGTCTTATGTTTGTGCACAAGTCTTAACACTTGTTTGTTGTTGAGCTTTCCTATAAAGCAAGTGATGTGGACATATGTCATACTAATTCCTTATGTTTGGTGCAAGCCACTCTTAATTCATGTTGGTGTACATGAAGACATGAGTTTTTTTTCTTTGTGTAGCCAGATTTGTTAAAGTATCATATTGTAGAGCACCAGAACTGTGACATTCAAATGCTCATGGCTCTAAAAAGTAGGTCCAGAGTAGGACCAGAAAGGATTTGATCATGAGGATTCAGTGTGGGGTCTGGAAAGTGCCAGTATCTTGGAGTTGCAGCTTGTTTTTTTACATATCAAGTTGACAATTTTTCAGTGGCTTATGTTTTGTGTCTCTTCCATTGCTGCCCACAGGAAACGGTCAGCGCGCAAGGAAGTGGTGAATATGGCCATGGACATGGTGACAAAGGAGGCCATGGACACGGAGGACATGGTGACAAGGGGGGTCATAAGCATGAGGGACATGGTGACAAGGGGGGTCATAAACACGGAGGTCATGGGGACAAGGGGGGTCATGGACATGGGGGACATGGAGACAAAGGCCATGGCGGAGATCACAAGGGAGGCCACCCTTAAGTAGGCACTAAAAGCTGCCTGCCAATCTGGTGAGCGAATGGTGACAGATTGCAATGTGAAACTTTACGTTTTTTTTTACCGTGGTTGAATCAAACTTCAGAATTGCAGGCCAATGTAGAATTATCAATCACCTCTCATGTAGACACGCTTTTCCTCGTTCCAGGCACTTTGTCTCACTTCATTGTACTCCACTTTGGGTACAGAAGCTAAATCTCTCTCAAAATCAATCTTTGTAGAGGTATAACTGATGATTTCTGATGCAATCATTTAGAAAATTGGGATATCTACTGTTGCAGTTCTCCATTGTGTTTCAGTAGATAATCACATTTCAGTTCAAATTTCTTCAACCTGAAAAACACATCTTCACCCAAATTTCAAATTGGAAGTCATACGGAAGTTGGAACTGGAAGAATTGAGTCGTTGAGTTATTTGTGGTTGTTTGTGGCATTAGTGTCATTTAATATAACTACACATCTTATGGACATTTTGTAGGACTGCCAAACCATTTGCAACACATGTAAGAGCCTTAAGTTTCAGATTGCTTCTACAACCTTTACATCACCTTAGTTTGTGTTGAATGAAACTCGGTCAGTTTCCCAATTGGGTTTACTTACCTTACCAAATACCTCAATCCCACTGATGCATTGATTTACTTTCACCTTTATTGATCAAGCAGTTCCAATGGAAGTATTCTCAAGCTGGCGTGAACATTTCATCGTGGAGACCAGCGTGCACCTGCAGCAGATTACTCCAAAAGGCAGATCTAGGTAGAATTGCAATGAACACACTACATATCTATGTTCGTTGCAACAACTTCAGTTTTTAGAGGCGAGCTAGTGAGTTGGTAGTATTTGACATTTCCAAGAAGTGGACGTGTCGCTGAATATTTCTCTAGAGTTGGCGACAATGTCATTCACATGCACTGTTTCATGCATTCTCACTTATAAAGAGTTCCTTGTAGTATCCTCTGTTTCCACTGTCCAAATGTGAACCTCATATTGCTGTTAACATCAACAAGTGTATTCCAGAGTAACAATAATTTTGAGCAGGCGATTGAAAAATCTGTGCAAGCTTTGTGATACTCGTTATTATGCGATGAACAACTCCTCAAAGCTCTGAAATTGAGAAGGAGTGGAGATTTAAACCGCGCGTCTCTGTTCCAATACATTGAAGTACAGAACGTTGTGGGAGTTTTCTTCAGCGCAAGGGCCCTTCAGATTCAATAGGGATGCATTGATGCGCTACTGAATAGTGAATTCATCTTTTGCAGCAACGTTCACTCCTACTCACAAAACTGCAAAATCGTCTTGCATAAAATTTCTTCGGCCCGTTGTGAAACAAGTGTCGTCGAGATTGACCTAACATCTGCCTCTTTCTAAGTTAGTGCAAACTCAAAATGCAACAAGTGGACAGAAAAGGAACAGACATTTGCTTCCGAGGTTATACTTCCAGCTGTCACTCTCATCCACGAAAATCTAGAACTGCGCTTTGCCGAAACATGACATCTACACTTCTTCGACCTTTTTCAGATTTTTTTTCCAAGATTCCGTAGCCTCTAAATCAATTGGCTGGAATATTAGTGCATCCACTTCAGTAGTGGAAACAATTTGATCAAAGACTAGAATTTAATGAAGTACTTGCATTCTCGACTTGGATCGAGGTATGCAAAATGTGAGAGAATTTGCTTGCCTTGTTCGTCACATGTTGCACTATTGGAACTGGATGCAACCGCGTTTACTCTGAAGTAACTCAGACAGCGGTGCTTGGACATGGCCCCTGTATAATTTACTACTCCTAATTTTTTGCACGCCCCTGCTGCAATCAGTAAGACGGCGTTGGCATTTATCAGGGTTTTCCTTTGGAACTTCCAAGCAGGCCTGGGGCGCAGTACTGTAGCCAAGGTCGGGCCACACAGGCCAGAACCGGCGGTTCAAACTGGCAGTTTGTAAAAAAGAGGTGGCTGATTTACATGTTTGTGAAAAAGTAAATTTTTTGACTTTCAAGGGCTCACTTTTCTGGTCTACTGAAAATTACCAGTTTCGAGAGTTCACAAATTGTTGTCTCAAGCCTCCTGCCATAGAATGGTGGAGAGGTTATCTTTAGGTGAATAGTAGATAAAATTTTGGAAAATTAGCTGTCCTCCAGTTTTCCAAAAATACAAGTTACTTCTCATTTGTTTAAAATTGTCGGTTTTGGGCCTGTGTGGACCGGCATCAATAGTAGAACCGGAGAAAGACATTGCAAGAATCACAATTTTTGTTTACTACCGGAGAAAGATATTGCAAGAATCCCAATTCTTGTTTACTACACAAGTTATACAGAGTATCAGTTAGTGTAAGATTTTAAAAGGTGTAAGCCTCTTCACACTAGTTTGTGTAAATTTTACCTAGTTAGTATGAAAATGTGTCATGATTTTCATTCTTTTTCTCCAAGTAGGGTTTTGGACACAACTTCTTGTTGTTAATCAAGTAATAATTTGGTGGCTAAGCCTTCAAAATGCAGCATCAATCACTTGTTTTGTAATTGAGTTATGTGCTAGCAAAGCCTCCTTGGCTTTTGGCCATTTGAGTGGCACTATTTGAGATATGGTTTAAATAATTTAATTATTTTTGTTTGTGAAAACGTCACTTTAGCAAATGGCATTTTCTCTTAAAGCCAACCCAACTTTAGACTACACCTCAATTTCTCTTGTACAATTAAGTTATTGTTAGTTGGGAGTGTTATAAAATGGGGACATTCTTCATGAATAGATTAGTAAATTGCATTGCCTCCACATATGTAACGTCATATTAGGTAAATTGAGAAAAACATAGGTATTGTTTTGTACTCCACCTTAAACCCAAAAAGTTACCTCAGACCAAATTCAAAAGTATTAGATTCAATTTGAGCCATTAAGATTTTTTCCCTCACAAATTTCTCCTCTTAGATGAGGGCACGTGTACCAAAAAAAATGCTGGAGCTCAATTTGGGGTGATCATCCCAAACCTTCAAAAGTCCCAAAATGAATGTTTTGACCCAAATTACTTAATATGGTGTTATGTAGAGGTAGTTTCAGGAACAGCTCATGACATTTTTACATTGTTATATTATTTCATTTAGACAATAAGTACTATAACTTTATGATTGTAAATTAACATCCATAAACAATAGAGGACGTTGAGTGTAGTCTGTAAGTGTGATAATACTATCTAAACTTTGCAAGAAGGTCATTTATGATATTTTCACATGTCATGTGTCATTTCCAAAATATATTTTTATGACCCACATTAAATTGAATTATCCTAAATTATAGTAAGCTAATCTATTAGTGTACCTTGCAAATTTATCTTTTTCTTGAATTAGTGCAAATTACCATTATTAGTGGAGGTGGCAATAATTGAAATAAGATGTGTAGTTTGTTTTTATCACGTTGTTTTTAATAGCAATTTCTTTTAACACAATGTGACCTCTCCAATCTATTTTCATATAGCTTGAATTGTGATAGGATATGCATTTAGAAAAGTTTTCTTGATCTTGAATTGTGGTCAAACTTAACCCTTAAAGGATTGAGCTACTATAATACATACTACGTAAGGTGCTATATAACTAGCATTTGCTACCAACAAAATGTTTTAATTTGGAATCTTGACTACCTCACTAGAACAGCATTGATCTATATTCGAACTTCTTTGTTGATCTCAAACATAGTAAAGGCGTGGATGCACTCCAAATACAAGATAAATACCCCATATTGTATTGGTCGCAAAGAGCTGCTTCATCCTTTAGGGGTTAAATTAAATTTTGTGTTTCAAGTTAGAAGTGAGAGTTGCTATTTACTTGTGGAGGTAAAATTTTATTAGACATATTCTACTCTATAAATTTGGAGCAATTTGGTTGAAATTCACGAAGAAGTTAGGTGTAGAAAATTTAGATTCACATAAAAATTTATTTTAAGTTTTTAAAATTTGAATGCATCACACTTGTGGAGGGTCTTCGGTACAGTCTTTGTAGGGATCTGAAGATTAGTCATACCCTTTATCTCATGACATTAATTCTCCAAATTGAAATTTTTTCTAATGAAATTTACTTAAACATTAGCAAGATGTAATAAAGATATAAAAGTAAAACATCAGAATTGTTAAAGTAAAGAATATATGATATTGTCAATATTGTGGAATGAACTAAGTACATTTCAATATTGTGAAAACAAGATGTAAATGTCATATTCATTAAATTGGGAATTTTGTAACTTTTTGGGTTTAAGGTGACCAACTTAACCTGAGCATTAGAGTACAATTTGGGAATCTATTTTTATCAATTTAATGATATGGTGTTTGTAATTATTACAATCAAGGGCTTATTATGTACAATACCCTCTAGAAAGTCTTGCAACCCCTTTATGAAGCCTTGCAAATTATTTCCTTTATTTCCATTGTAAAAGTGATTTTATTAAAACTATCCTATCAAATATATTGCTCTATAGAACCTTCACCAACATATGAAATTTCAATGTCTAAAAAAAGAAATCAATTTTTGTTAAATTTTTTTATTTTATTTTCTTGGCTTCACGTAAAAATTAATAGAAAAATATACATGATGATTTTTTAACATTTGATTGCACAAATATATAGGAAGTGTCATTGTTCACATCTTTTGTATTACAAAAATGCACACTATGTAGGTAGAATTTTCCTCTAGGTGGCTATAAAGCTTATAACTTATTTTCCAATTTTCTTTCATAAAATTTAAGGCTAAAGAAGTCAAACTCTTGTTAGAGTAGGCTTCTACATTTCTATAGCTTTCTAATGATACTTTATTTGACTATGTTTGTTCAAGTTTTAGCTTACTAGAACATGAGTTTGATTTCCATAGCCTCAAATTTGTATGAAAGAAAATTAGAAAACATATTATAGCCACATAGAGGAGAATTCTACCTACATAGTGTGCATCTTTGTAATACAAAAGATGTGAACAATGACGCTTCCTATATATTTGTGCAATCAGATGTTAAAAAATCATCACATATATTTTTCATTAATTTTTATGTGAAGCCAAGAAAAGAAAAGAAAATAATTTACCAAAAATAGATTTTTTATTTTTAGACATTGAAATTTCATATGTTGGTGAAGGTTCTATAGAGCAATACATTTGATAAGATAGTTTTGATAGAATCACTTTTACAATGAAAATAAAAGAGAAAATTTGCAAAGCTTCACAAAGGGGTTGCAAGAGTTTCTAGGGGGTAGTGTACATCTTTAGCACATGATTTTTGCAATCATGCTCTTCATTTTTAAAGGTAAAAATATAGCATCCAATGTAAGAAACATGGTTAGTTGGTTATGTCTCATAACTCTAGCTTCTTCCTTTTTTTGATGATAAAGTGTCTTTTTGACATACTTTACATTGAGTATGATTGAACTACGTTATGTGCTGAGATTACAAATAATAAGATGGAAGTGCATCCATGTTTACAAAGGTATTGCTTATTTTATTAACATTTTATTTGTGAAAATGTCACACTTGAATGCAATGTTTGCTTAATGCCTTAAGCCTCAAGGAAATTTAAGATTAAAAAAATGCTAAAAATTATGTCTATGAAAACCATATGGTAGAGAATTTTTGGGGTGGTGTTTTGGACATTTGATGATACAATTCAAAAGGTGAAATAGTTTGTTTTGTATTGTGTCATTTCTTATTTTTAAAATCCTAAATCCTTACCTTGACAAGCTTATAGGATTCAAAGACATGGTTTTGTGATTTTTCAACACTGCCGAAAGGAAAATATCAGTTTCAAGGAAATTTGATATTGTGCTCCACAAGTGAATTGAAACTTGAGAGTATGTGTGAAGAGATTTTAGGCCAACTGGACCAATCTATCATTATAGAAATACAATATTTGTACAAACTTGACCTGCATTTTCATGATACAAAGGGTAGATTCTAGAAGATTAAAATGTTGAGCCCATAGTTTGTTGATGTTGTCTAACACTTTTCAATGACAACTATTTTGGACTCAATACCTTTTCCCTTTGGACCTAATACTTTCGAAATTTGATTTTTTTCTTTTTCCTTTTCTTTTTTTGAACAATGCCTAGAGAAAGAAACTATATTTCAAAAGCTTCTAAGTCTACTTTTGGTACTTTTGTGCTTTGTAACTTTTGAAATTAAATTATATAATTGTGTGGAGAGTATGTGTGGAATATTAAAATCAACTATGCCTATTTATCATGTATGTGCAAATTGCTTCTAGTTCAAACTATGTGACATAAATTAACATTTGGATGCATAACTTTGAATCACAACTATAATTGTTGCTTTGGGAGGTTGTTCTTCAAAAATTTAAGGTGCCTCTACAAGAGACAAAGGTATTTTATTGAACCTTGTGTATGGTATTTACATCTGCTCTAGAATATACGTTTTCCTATTATGGTGATAAAAGGCACCTTATATTATTTATTTTGACTAAAAAAATATTAACTACCCTATCAATGATCTACACGGTTTCTAATTGGTAATTTTGGGATAAAAAATCCATTTTCACTATATCTTTCAAGCAAATTCTATAATTTATGCTAGTATCCTTCTTGAGGATTGTTGTAAATTTTTTTGGCATGAAAATTACAATAAAACACAAACCTAATCATAATTTTGCAAGAATCCAAAAGTGTAGAGGACCTGCTTAAAAGCAAAAAAGAGCTTGAAATTTTATCATAAGCCTATGAGAATAAAGATTAGACAATGAATTTGATATTTCATATGCAAAATCTCTCAATACAAACACACTTTTCCACAAATCACGGAACACTTTGAGAGATACTTTGTATTTGTCATAAATTATAACAAACCTTTCTTGTACTTGTATAAAATGTGACTTAGCTATGACATACTTGCATGCCACGTGAAGTTTTTTTGTAAACATGTATGTTAAAAGCTTACTTAATCAAAGCATGCAGCATGCAACAGGGTTCCTTGTAAATAACTAAAACAAAGAAAAAAGAAGAGAAAAAAGAAGAAGGTGAACCTCGAAGGTTTTGTAAAAGAGAACCATTCATAGTTCTTAATGTTTATGTGTCAAAAATTGTCACATGTGTTCTCACTAAGATCTAGTTTCAATCCCCATATTAATTTAAATCCCCATATTAATTTAAATCCCCAGATTAATTTAAATCCCCATATTAATTTAAATCCCCAGATTAATTTAAATCCCCATATTAATTTAAACCCCTAAAATAAGATTTGTATAGATTTTGGTTTAGGCTTTCGCCAAACTAATGAAATAAATTATAGCCAATTTAACTACATTGAAGTTTAGATAATTGAACAAATTGAAAGGAGACAATCTTTGACAAGCGGTTGTCGTCGCAATGTTGATAGACTTTTGTATTAGATAACCAAATGAGCCACGCTAGCGACAAATAGGTTTTCGTACATAACCGGTTGTACATTTTTCAATCACTACCTTTGATCTTCATGATTCAAGGGTGTAGGAAGCAAGTTGAAAGGAAAGAAGGTTATGAATGGCAACTTGTAACGGCAATGGTGATAGGTTGCCAATAGGGCAGTGGCACGTTAGTGTAGAAAAGTCAACAACTAGTTATGTCACAAGATTTTCCTTTGATTGCCGCGCTGGAGTAAGGTAGAAGCACCCACATGTGACACTTACCTCATATGTGGTAATCTAGAGGGTCTTTTGAGAATGTAATGGCATGCATGTGCTTGTTAGGAAGTGGGTACGGATTCAAGCAAAATTGTTTTTGGAATTTTTTGAGATCGTATGAATAAATTATGAATTGTTGAAAGTAACTCCCTAGATTGACCTATTGTGAACATTAGACCCCTGAAAAAGCAATAACAAAAAGAACATGTCATACCCAATCAAAAACTACCACCTACACAATTTCTATTCACTTATGTCATCTTGCTTGTCTGATTTGGGTGCATTTATGTCTTGTTTGAGTGCAAGAGTGTCTACTTTAAGTTTAATTTTAGATGTCACAAAATGACTAGTGTTGCAATTGGGTGCTCCTACCTTAGATCTTCCTGTTTTCAAATCACAGTATGTCAGCATCACTCTTGTGGCAATGGCGGGCAAAGGCGGTGCACCATGCTCAATTGCTCATGCAAGCCCAACACCTTCGTCACCCATTAACCGCCTCTTCTGTGTGAGTGCGACGGGGCGTTCGCAGCTTCATACTTTCTATTTCGAAGTTCAATTGGAAGTCTACTCGGAATTTCCTTGTACAAGAATTGACTCGATCCCAAACGGAGTGGCTTCAAAAAGCACTTGCAGAATGAGATCATACAGATGTCATTGCACAGCTTTTCCTTAAATCCCTTTGATTTGCAAACCTTTGTTTTGAGATCGAAAATAGAATAATGAACACGCACACTTGCAGTTTGTTGTTTCCATATTCGGCCTCCTTGACTCATCAAGGAACCGACTGTGATTGCTCTGAAATTTGCAGTATGGGATCTCTGCAGACGTGTCGAGGTAATGAATCAAATCTCCGATGACTAATTTATAGGATCTTTTTGCTTCATCGCGCTTCCGAGGATGATGCTTCACAAGAAGCATTGCTGCTGTATCCGTGACTCTGTAATCCTATCACTAACTTCGCAAACGCTTTTCGGATTCGGTTCCTGCTGGCTACATGCGGCAACTCAGATTGAAGTAAGTTCGATTTAGCAATGAAGTCTTCGGTCTTACACAATATAGCCACGACATGCGATGTCTGTGCGACTTTCCTATTGTGGGAATCAAGAGTCTAGGTCTACAGCGAAGAGTTACCAGAGGCCGGTGCTGAACTGAAATATAAAGAGAAGAGTTGAATTCCATAGCCATGGTCTTCACCTCAGTACGTATAAATATAGCTGTTCAAGTGACTTGATACTCATCTCCTGAATGATTAGTACATGCAGCTATGGAGCACTCTTGGATTCTGTCACTCTGTTTTGCAGTTCTGTTGATTCTCAATGTTTTCGCAGCACAGTCTTTGGCACGACACTTAGATGAGCCGAAGGTGGACTCGCCTGGGAAGAATATCTATCCCAAGCCACCCATTCACACACCTCCACACGAAGCGAGCAAGGTCCACCATGCGCATTCAAAGAAGAGCCACCATACGAATTCATCGACAGTTCAACCTGCTGCTCACGAGGTACCAGATCTTTCGTCATTATTTTCTGAAATCTTTGAGTTATATACATGCCAGGTTACGGTAAAATAGAACAATCTTGTTTTCGTGATTCTAATTTAGCATCAATCTGAACGTTTCTCAATCTTCGTATGTTTACATACAGCTTAACTATAGAGTACTTAGATACAGAATCCAGTGCGTAGCAACCAACAATGCAGTTGAACTTGTGAGAAAGTAGACCAATCCGTGGTCCAGATTAATTGTGGTCCAATATCAGAAGGGATGCTGAATGGTGGTTGTTCTTTTTTGTATAGATGGTCAGCGGCGTCACTGTGGCGAAAACTGAGACTTTGCAACGAAATGAAGTGGTGAAAAATGGCTCTGGAGAAGGCAAAAAGGGAGGAGATCATGGAGAAGAAGGTGATGGAGGGAAAGGCAAAAAGCAGAAAGGAGGCCGCAGGTGTCATCAAGATTGTGATAGACGGGGAAGGCGTAAAGGAGGTGGCGATGACAGCAGCGGTGGAGGTGGAGGCGGAGGCGGTGGCGACAGCGGCGGTGGAGGTGGTGGTGGCGGCGGCAACGGTGGAGGCGGCGGTGGTGGAGGTGGCGGCGGTGGAGGCGGCGGTGGTGGAGGTGGCGGCGGTGGAGGCGGAGGTGGCAAGTAAATGCAAACTTCAGTGGACTTGAATTTCACCACCTTGTGTACTCTTTCCCTACAAAGTTCAAGCACTCCTCAAGTCCTCATCTACACAGACTTCGAAGTTTTTTCAAATGTTTTTGGCTTGTTTCTTCAATGTTTTGTGAATTTGACGCCTTCTTTGTGATCTTTGTCGCTGAACATTTCTCGCTCCAAAGTACGAGGAGCAGTTATGAAGAATACAAGAGCGTAGCTTTTTTCTGAAGAATAGTAATAGGTCATTAATGTACAGTACAGTACAAACAGATTACACAGAGCTAGATTACTGCTTGAACTAGTGTTTGTTTCTTGACGTCTTCTACTGTACGAATTGGGCGATGGATTAGTTCAATTAGGATAAGAATTTTGAGCAGTGTTTACTGCTTTTTCCAGTTCTACGGCCGGCATTATAATCCTCTTGGCCGAAGTCGATATGTGTTTTCTCGTTTATGTATATGTACACACGTGTGTTTATTATCTGCGTGAGTACAAGATAGTGTCTGTTTGTTACTGTTCATCTAATAAGTTTCTTGTCCATGGCTCTTTGCTCGTCTCAGACGAAGTAGAATACATTTCATTATGTTAATCTTGTGTACCATAAAACTATGCATTTTGCATTTGGAACTACATGAAAATCATCCATTGTATTTTCAACCTCCCCATCTTTGTGAGTAAAGAGCCACAACATGTAGAAACGACAACCACATGAGAAGCAGGATGTTTAAAATTTTAATGTCGTCTCAATCAGCTGACAAGCAGCTCAAAAGCCGGGAAACACCACCCGGTGATCTTCAGAAGTTGTAAAAATTTAAAGCATCGAGTTCACAACTTCACATGGTTGAAATAGATTTCTGATTTTGCAAAAGTTTGCCTTGCCGTTGTTTCAGATAAGTAGCGCATACATTTTGAGCAGCCCATAAGTTGCTTGAAAATGTCTTACAAGTGTCTCAAGTGGTACTTTGCCACAAATTTTTATAGCTGCAGAATGAAGACATTCTCCACCCATAGTGAACGGTTAGAACATTCTATAAATTAAAATTTCAAGCTCACCAAAAAAATAAAGACACGTGTCTTAACTATGGTGTTCATAACTGGCATATATTTGCACAAATCTATACTACTAAGTGGGAGGATTACCCTAAGTGAGCCCTTTTCTAGAACTTTCTAGAATTTTTGGTATAAATTGAAGCAACAAAGCATGCCGTAGATATAGAACACCAAACACTCTCTAATCATGTCTTTTTCCAAATCCTTCTAAAACCTTTTGGTGAAATTTGAAACAATAAATAGCACTCCAAGCACCAAACACCCCTCATTTATGAGAGTTGTTAAAACAAAACATTTGTCTATTGGAGCTTAAACATTTGTCTATTGGAGCTTAAACATTTATCACAAATGTTTATAATGGAGTGAAAACTTGGAACTATTGATAAAAACATTTGTTTCACCTTCCCAAAGCCCCTCAAAGTTTGAGTTATTTGTTGTGGTTACCCATTATAGAAAGTCAAATTTGAGGCACTTTATGTCATTTTTGCAATTTATGAAAATTCTTGTGGGAATGCATTAAAATGATGGTACTTACGCTTAGCATTGCGGATCTACAGCAATACTGCAATTGGAATTAGAGAAGTTGTAACCTTCTAAACCAATTGATTTATGAGATGTTATTTTTTTGTAAAATTGAATGTCACATTACTCATACATGTCCTCAGGCAAAGCAAATGCCTGTATACTAGTTAGTAATAAGTTGTTCTAATTATGTTGTTTACCAATGACATACATATGTATGGATCCCTAATGTTTGGCTAGTGAACATCAAGTTTAACATCTTTTTTTCAAATATGTTGTGTCTTCTAGGAAAGTATGGTATTTTACATTGACATTTGTGTTAGTAGTGATGAGGGACTTATCTTTGTGGTTGTATGGCATCAAAGAGGTCTAGGGAGATCTTAGATGCAATCTTACAACCTCACAAGATTTTTGTTAATCAATACTAAGTTTTCAAAAAAAAAATGTGATTTTCATTTGAAGTTGGATTTAAGAGAGCTTTAGGAACTTTGTGGTGATTAACAACAACCTTGTCAAGACATGATAATTACAACATAGAAGGTTTAAGACCTTCATGAGCCTTTTTGGCAATTTTATATCATACAACTATTGGTTGCTTATAGTTTTTTTTTGAATGATTTTGCATATATTTTTAGGATGAATAGTATTTCATGCACTCGACCCAATGTTGTAATGTAAAATATACAGTAAGGGGTTTTTGCAATTCAAATTTTATTGACTATATCTTAAAAGAGGAAAGACTAATGAGTTTATTATGTTTACATAAATCCGTTCTTACAAAATTCTATTTCACACCACAAAGAGTAGTTTCACATCTTTCCTTCCATTGGCTCCCACTAGAACAAAGCCTTGCAATTCCATTGTTGTCATTTTTGACATAAGAATCTTTGCATTCCTATTTCTAAAAACACATGACATTTAGCATTATGGTGGCATGTCAATCTTTACAAAAACTAGGTTAAGAGTGCCAAGTGGAGGAAAAAGAATAATCAATTTTTAAACAACAATCACAAAAAATAATTATTGGTCAAATGGCATCATAAAGTAAGTAAATTAACCCAAAAAAATTCCATTATGAAAATGTCAGTTGGAAAGAATTGTGCACATGTGGAGATCTTCAGATATCTCCTAGTCTTTCCAAGCATACAAATAATTTTTGGTTTGGTCGATGAACATGAAATCAACATGACTGGGCCTTATACAAATTGAAGTCATTGAGTCTCAATTTGTTCCATGACTTAAGCTAAACGTTGTATTATGGATCTTTCTTACCATGGAATTTTAAAATTTTCCAGGCCCATTACAAGGAAATCTAATAACCAAGTTTTGTCTAATTGAATAGGACAAACAATTTAGATAAAATCTTATGAAATATGAAACCAACAACTTAAAGTTAGAAAACAATTAGGAAAGTTATCTCAAATTTTTATGAGTGATTGGAATTATATTTAGAGCTGTAAGGGTATTCAAAGCTTGTTGAGCCCATATTCTTTCCAAAACTTGCTGCAATTTTTATAGAGTAAAAAAATGCCCAAGTGCATTGGGACCTGACTCAGGTGCCTTGGTAACCAAATTCAGTGTCCCACTTAACCATGTTGGTTTAGGCTGAAAGCTTGAAGTAAAATAGGAAAGTTTTTTTAGAATGATAGTTGTTTGTCACAGGATCTCTTACAACCTTCCAAATGTCCAGGCCCTTTTGACATTTGGATGAAAAACGATCAATTCTAGCGTATGTCATCCTCTACATTTATTCTCTCACTTCAAATAAGCCATATTTGAAAGGGTCTCTAAATCTTCTACAAGTTGTATTTTCTTGTCATCATAGCTTATTTATTGCTTCTAAAAATTTCTTGACTTGTAATTGGTTGGTATTATATTTAGTTGGTTGCAATGTTGGGGATACAAGTGACCATCCCCTCTTAAACAAACATAGAGGAATTAAAGGACCTCAATAATTGCAAGATTGTTGGAGATGCTCTCAAAAATTTTTTTTTGAACGTTCAAGAAATGTTGTCAACATGCAACCTAACTTAAATTGGAACAAATTGGGGTTGTCAAATGATTATGTGCTTGCAATTGAAAGCGTTTTCAAGGTTGCACTAGAAAGGTTATGAATAAGTATCCAGTCAATGAATGATATTCTCAACAATAGGGGGTTTCAAATATGCCATTTGCTACCGATTTTGTTCAAGTGAATAAGAGTCGTGAAAACTTGACCAAGTCATTTTGTGAACAAGCCATGACAACCTCCTAAGGTTGTAACGGCATATTCATTGTGGTCAACAAAAACTTGTTCACTACCATTCATTAATTGTTTTTCTGAGATATTTGAACCCCCAAATATCTCATGTAAGCATAGTAACACTTAAGTTTAAAGTTTTATATTATGCAAGGCAAGTTCTATTCTCATTTGCATGGTATATCCTTTATTTTTATTAGAACAAACGCTTGAATAGTGAGATTTTTTTCTCATTAAAATTTGAATGAAAGGATATTAGTACTTTGAGTTCTAAGAAAAACCTTGTATGAAGAGGATACAATTTGGATAAAAATTGGATGACAGTTACACAAAGAATTTTGATGTAGTATGAAATTAGTCTCAATCATCTTTTGTTAAATTTACATGCATTCTTATGAGCTTCTAACCTATTGCATCTTAAACTTTGCATATTTCCCAAAATAATGCAAGTGAGTATGAATAATAGCAAATACAATACTGAAAATCAATAGTATAGTCATCTAGCATTTATTTATAGTGAATGTGAGATCAAGTGTTTATTTATTTAAATATTGGATATACTTGTTCTTGAAATCATGTAGAATACATAAAAGGTTATAGCAATATTGCATGAATACATAATGCTTCATATGAGACCATCCAATACATAATTATGCCAAAATACAACCTGTCATTCAAACAATGTGTTTACAATACATTAGTATTTTCACTCTTTGCTTCAAAAACATAATTGTCTATTCCTAGAGAATAGGAATGTTTCTTAAACCAATAGCACATCATTATCTTGTATAAATGAAACTTGTGCACATTGAATGGTTGACTAAATAATATCTATTTCATTTGAAAAGCCTTAAAGCTTCCGACCACCACCTCCACCCCCACCACCTCCACCCCCACCACCTCCACCCCCACCACCTCCTCCACCACCCCCACCACAATGATGTCCATAACCATTTCCAAAGCCATTTCCATAGCTAGGTCCGTTTCCGTAACCTCCACCATAACTAGGTCCATTATTGTAACCCCCACCGTTACCATATCTGCAACTATCACAACCTCCTCCTCCATACCATTTTTGAAATGCCACTAGCTTCCTTGAAATCATATCCTAACATAGAATGACAAACATCAAAATGTTTATTTATGGTAAAAATGTAATTTTCAATCAAAGAATACATGATTGGTTAATACAAGAAAATAGTAGTTCTAGAGCCAATGAAATGAATCATTAGATAGAAATTAAGCGAGGGAGAAATATTTTGTATTTCCTATTCCCTCCTTGGAACTTGTACTTGTTATACAACACTAAGAAAGTCATTCTCAAACCAACTGCCTTGAAGATGAGATTCAAATAGACTGAGAGGCATATCATAATGAATGTTAGAGTACACAAAATGATAAAACTTGTAATTCTCATATTTGAAGTGCAGCAAATCAACAATAAGGAGAAAAGATAGTAAGTACACTCAAAACTCCATCTTCCCTCAATTTCTAGTAGTAAGGACGATGAATATTTGTTGAAGGAAATATTATAATTGATCTCAAACCACAAAAGGCAACAATCCACATTGACCTTTATTCACCTCGTAAAGTTACAATTTTGGGCGTTGAATAAGTTGGTCAACCACACCCAATGATAAGTTCTATTCAATAATTAAATACTCCAACAATGGGCACAACTCTTGAAACTCAACTAGTAAATGAGAAAATTAAAATTACATTATAAGAAATGATATACCAAGGCTTGAAAGTGGGAAGTGATACTATTCCTCATAAAAGAGGTGTACTTTCACATTCCCAAATGTAACTTCAATGATTATAACTTATTCAATCCTTATTCAATCATGCTCAATCCAAGGTTGAAAAAGGACAGTGTAACACTGAAACATCTCACATACCTTTCCCAGAAAACCAGCCTTAAAAATAAATAAGAGGCTATGCTTTTAAGTTTCCGGACACACCTTCTACAGTGGGGTCTTGTTCAATCATGCAAAATCAAGAGTGGAAAGAGGACACAATAATACAACAGAAGACTAAGAAAATGAAACATGCTCTTCATATCCAAATACTTGGTTCACACCCCTACAGAAATGGCAGAAACAGGAGCATTTGGCGTTAAGATCGTGCAAGAGGGTTATGGACAGGCTCACCCTAACACCAGAAGCTTGCACAGCCTGAGGGAGAGGCCTGGCTATGGCTGGATGCAGAAGCGAGTGAGTAAGGAGGAGAGCAACCAGAACGAGAGAGACAGCCCCAAAGGGCTTCATGCTGGCCGCCATCGCTGGAAGAAAATGATCCAGTAGACATAGAGGTTTGAGTTAGCTTTATAAAGCTGGCAAGTTGCGATGGTACCAAGACATGTGTAGCCCCTGCATCCGAGTGTCTGTTTTGTGATCCTCGTGTTCTGTTGTACCGGCTACGGTGAGGTTAGGTTTCCTTTTGTACTGGAGCATAGATGTTGCCATGACGAGGATTCTATCTGCATCACCTACCTGCAGCTGGGAGCCATCATGCACTGTCTGTAAAATTAATATTTTCAGTTAGCTGCAAACCGAGGGTACAATCTCGGTACAATCTTCATACTGTATTGACGTTTGATGACTCAAAGAATTGAAAAAGTAAGTTGAGGAAGAGGAGGTGAATATCAACGTATGTTTAAAACTCATCAGCAAAGACTTCGCAGTTTTGCAGGATTTGGATCTTGTACTTACGCAGATAATAAATATAGTTGGGTGTGTATATTTACATAAACGAGAAGACACACGTCGACTTCGGCAGAAAGGATTAAGCATTCATCCTGTCACGAGCAATTATGCTTGAAGCCCCAAGCTGCGTCGACCAGAATCATTGAGGTCCTGCTCCTTGAATCGGTTGGGCCAATCGGCTTCGTAATGCTCCGCTGGAAAGTCAGGTGGGCTATGACCAAGCAGAAAGGCACTGTAAACCGACTCGGCATAAGTGGCGTTTTTCTTGCACCAGGGAGCGCCAGGAATGTACATCACGTTGGCCCAGCCATGCTGATTCTCCACAGGGGCCACCGAGTGCACCATGTCGCAATGCCACCAAACGGAGTCTCCCGGCCGGACGCTGGGGATGGCGGAGAGCGCTTCCAGGAGGAATGCATGCCAGCGCTGCGTCACGGGGAAGGCGCGGTTGATGTTGACGCCGCACATGTCGTCCTGGACGACGTCGGGCAGCAAGGGCCGCAGCAGAAGGTAGGCCATGGTCTTGGGGATGGGGATGGTGTGCAAGACGCCCATGTTGTTGTCCATTTCGCTGAGCGCCGTCCATCCTTGGAAGGTCCGAAACGCGGAGCACATGGTGGAGCCCGGGAACTGCGCAGCCTCCGTGCGGTAGGATGCGTCCCACGGGTCGTAAGCGGAGAATTCCCCTGCGAACACATGCCGGAAGTGTTGCTGGTACCCCTCTGTCATCCACAAATCCAAGCATCCCGGGTCCAAATGCGTGCCCAGGCCACTGGAGTTCGTTCCCGGAGGGCGGCGACGGATTCGGTCCGGATAGAGGCTGTACCGGTCCGGATCGAACCAGCTCTTGCCGTGGGATTTGTACCTCCACTGCGAGTTCAGAAACTTTTGCACCCTGTCCATGCGAGGGTGTTGGCGAGCTTGCATTTGTGTGTCCGACCAGTAGATCGGGAAGATCTCGGGTTTCGACATCTCCAGGGTGCCGAAGAAGTCGTCGGCTGGGCCAGAGTACTGCTGGAAGAAGTGGTTGGAGTCGACGTAGTCGACGGCCTCGGCGTCCCATTTCTCCGCTTGCTCACGGTCGAAGTGACCACGGATCATGACGCAACCACGCCGTTGCAGCTTGGCTATGGCCTCTTCGCTCACCGTTCCATTCTCGATGTCGGCAAACTCGATGATCGGCCATACTTCCTCGCCGCGAGCCTTGCAGGCCTTAATGTCTTCGATCTCAGCAACCAAAAACGCCTTGATCTCGTCCACCACCTCCTCGACGGTGCGACCGTTGCTCGTAATGCGCTTGCGCAACGCAGCCTTGATTTCCTTGATGGCTTCAGGTATGTCGGTCGGTATCGCTTCCCAATGCGGCAATCCGCTCACGGCGCTGATGTCGCCACCGGTGTCCATCGATGTGGCAGAATCCCTAAAGACCGCCCTGGGAGATTTTCGATGACCCCCCGCTCCGAGGGGTGCCGCACTCGGTGTTCCCCGGGATACAGGTACACTGCAGCGTGAGGGCCGCCCGATGCTGCACCGGGCGCTCCCTCCATTCATACCAAATCCCAGAGTGCCTGTGTTTGAACATCCTTTCACAAGTCGGTCCATCTCTTCATGCCATGGAGCTGATGTTTCAATACTGATAGTGCAACCAGTAACCAATTTCGCCAAGAAAACCGTGAGTTGCACTCATAGTGAGACTAATACATAACACAGCCCTGTGATGTTTGCCACGAGCTGCATCATCATCCTTCGTCCTCACAGACCTAGACAAGGAGCAGAATAACTTAACGCAGAGAAGAACACTTGCAAGAAGCTAGTTAGAAGGACTCGCAAAATCCGGATCTCGAATTACACCTTCCATCGCTCATTATAGACAGCATTCTAAACATAAAACATTGTCAAATTCAAGGCACATTCAATCAGACTCTAGTCCAATCTCGAAATTATTCAGGTCGCGAAAAACGAGAAATACCTAGCTCCCTCCATTCAGGCCAAATCCCAGAGTGCCTGTGTTCGAACAGTCTTTCACAACTCGGTCCATCTCTTCATGCCACAAAGCTGATGCTTTATACTAGTATTGCAATCAGTAACCAATTCCTCCAAGAAAACCGTGAGTTGCAGTCATAGTGAAACTACATAACATAGCGCTGTGATATCTACCACGAGCTGCATCATCGTCCTTCGTCTCACAGACCTAGACAAGGAGCAGCATAACTTTAACGCAGAGCAGAACAAACTTGCAAGTAGCTAGTTAGAAGGACTCGCAAAAGCCGAATCTCGAATTACACCTTTCATCGCTCAATACAGTCAGCATTCTACACATAAAACATTGTCAAACTCAAGGCTCATTCAATCCGACTCTAGTCCAATCTCAAAAGCAATCAGGTCACGAAAAGAGAGAAATACCTAAATTATCACAAGACGCCAGTAAAATCATCATCAAGGATCTATACATGGAAGCCCAGAAATTGGTACTTAAAGCAGCCTTTGGCTCTAAGCGCAGTGGACGATTTTATGTACAACAAGAAAAGCTCCGCACATCGCCACTACAGCCACCAAAGACTGTAGCAATCTTCCGCAGCTTAGCGAGCTTGAAGCGAAACTAGAGAGAATTCAACGATCAATCTCCTTCTCATTCCCACCAAAATGGAAATGCAAATTTATGTATCAAGTTGAATTAGGCAGATGTTATACAGGCAGCAACCAAGAGAGAAAATCAAATCCTTTCCTGTAGAAGAGTACCTCGAAAGAAAATTAGAAGATCGTGCTGCCAAGCTGGTATTCCACTCCTTGCTGCACATCAAAACTCCTAACCGACCAAAGAGCAAAACATACGGCGAAATCGTGGAGTCAGCGTTGGGGATGACTTGAGATTTTCATAAGAATCTCCACCGACCGTCCTGATTAGTAGGTTTCGAATGGTACGCAAGATGAGCGCCTACACTATTTTCGAAATTCAAGCTCGTCACATACAGCACTGCTGCATGACGACAGCCATCTGCGAGCGTCTGTGTGCCGTCCAAATGACAGAAGAAGAATCAAAGTCGTATTGCGGAGAAGACGATGCCAAGGTAGCACTACGCATTGCTCTGACCTGTTGATGCCACATCAGCTGCATTTGGACTGCCAGCTAGGCACATCCTCGATGGATTCTTTGCTAAAAATAGGGTTTCTGGCGCCACGTCAGTAATATTCGAGCTGCCAGGGAGGTAATACTGTATCTGAGATGGGTGCACAATCTGCCATAAAGAGACAGAAGTGGGTGTCGATTCAAATCTCAAGAGGAGTCAAAAGCGGAAAGGAAGCCGTAAGAAAGGCAACATTTGAACGAAAAAGGCAAAGTTTGAATCGTTTGTCGTTCCGAGTCCAAGGGAGCTTGATTAGGGCTTGTCGGGAATTGTTTGTATTTTGGTGCGACCCTGAGTGGGGCGTGTTTTTCAATCGTGATTGCTTGCTCGCTTTTAGGATCGTAGGCGATTCTAGCATACTACGTTTGTTGATCCAATTCCAGGGTTTTTCCTTTGTTTTTTTTGTCTTTGGTTTTCCTCTGGCGCTGTGAGCCATGGAGGCGCAGCAACAGCAGCAGGGCGGGGGACCGCGCGCAACGCTGCTGGAGGCTGTGCAGGCGCTCTACCATCACCCCGACCCCTCGACTCGCAATGCGGCGAATCACTGGCTGGACGAGTTTCAGCACACCATGGAAGCATGGCAGGTCGGACACCGACAATGTTTGTAAAAAAATTAGGGTTTAAGATTGGCGTGATTGTGAGCTGGATCTCCTTTTCTCGTCTTTCCTGGATCGATCCTGAGGACTCTTGTTCTGTCGTATGCAGATTTCTGATAGTTTGCTTCACGATCCGAGTAGCAGTCTGGAGACGCTCTACTTCTCGGCTCAAACAATTCGAACCAAGGTATCGTCTTTCGAATTCATGCATATCTTCGGTTCCATTATTCTATTTTTTCACAGATAATACTAGAAATTTTCTGGATGATTTGCGAGATAATCATTTGATTTGATAGAAATTAAGGTAACGATTGTCACGAGTTATGTAGAACTGATAGAACCGTTTGTCTTAACTTTCAGGTGCAACGGGATTTTGAGGACTTGCCACCTTCTGCGCCTCTTTCACTTCGTGCATCCCTAATGGTGAGTCCTTGAATTGTTGTAGACATTGAAGTTTGCACATGTGGCATATACTTTACATTTCGTACCGGTTTCTAGTGCATCATGTGAGCAAGATGTATTGCTTTTTTTTCGTATACATACTTTAGCCTTGAGGTGGTGGACTTTTATTCTATGTATCGAAGGTTCTGCTTTTAGGTTTTTTTCTCACGTGTGATCTTCGTAACTCTTCGATAGTGTCTTTTCCACTACCCTGTTTTGGGAGAATTAGATCAACTGTTGTTTCATCACAGGAGTAAGATTCACTGATTTTTACGAGATTTTTCATTTTTTCAGAGTGCATCATTGATATTAATCTAACTGAAGACTTTAGCTTGAATAACATCATGCATTTTGAACCATATTTATACCCTCAAGCCCAACTAGGCTTTTATATACAAATGAATCGATATTATGATTCATCTATGGGATCAGTAGTTGTGTGGAAGTGTGACGATTGATTTGAAAGTGTTGGTTTGTTGAGGGAGGGAATTCTGCACCACCTCTTCCCACCCTTGGCTTTTGCATCGGCATTCGGTCTTCCCCCTTGAGCTGACCTTCTGATTTTTGATCTGCATATTTTGGTGATGTTTTCCAACTTAAGACCGGACCGTTTCCTAATTACCAGGATTATGAAGCTCATTACTTAATGATTTCAGTACTTTAAGAGCTAATTTTTTTGTGGATGGTGCAATTCTGATTTCTACGAGTACTTTGTTATCGGCATCGGCTGAAAGCTGTTCTTTACTAGAAAATGACATCGTCTGACACACTAGCATTTCTGTTTTATCTCCAGACACTGCTTATGAAATTTAGGCAGGGGCCAGCTGCAGTCAGAACTCAGGTATTGAAAGCAATCTCAGCATAGGTAGTCTGAACTGTAGGTTATTTTCATATCATAGTTTTAAATTCGAGTGCTGCGTCATCAACGGATCTTTGTTTTTCCTGGTTTTCATTATGATTTTGCACATATACAACACTGGCGTTTATTGAATGCTTGTGAAGAAACCTACTGGATCCTGTAAAAAATAATCTGATATGTTGGACTTGATTGCCAGTTGTGTCTTGCAATGGCAGCTCTTGCTGTGCAAATGACACCAGAGGATTGGGGTCGAGCAGGAGTGGTACAGTGGCTTGGCCAGGAGCTGTCATCTCAACCTGAGGCTATTCCAGTCTTACTGGAGCTGCTAGCTGTTTTTCCACAGGTTTCCTGAACCTCCAGAAATCTCCTGCTTTGATTGGAACGATATATGGACTTGTAGCTTGATCACGTGAATTACATTACTAAGTGATGTATACAAAGTTGGGTCTTGACATGGTTAGGTTTTGAGGAAGCATGCTGTTGGTGAGTTGTTGCCAGCTTTTGAGAGCCATTCACCCTAGACGAGCTGTAATGAAAAGCAGAGCTGAGTGCAGCTCGAGTACAGACAGGGACCAAAGTTGTGATTTCCTTGTGACTCTCAGTTTGACCATACTACCCTCACCTTTCTCAGCTGTGTCCTTCTAGTCCTAAGCTTCTGATAGTGTTTTGCAGTCTGTTTGTGAGTTGAAGGATTCAGGGAATTCTGCTGATTTCTGTAGTCTGTGCTTGTGCATCCGTTGCAGCCAATTTTAGATCTCATTTGCCAATCTTCGTTTCGTTTGGTCTACAGATAATTGAAAAATTACTTGTGCAATTATTACGTGTAAACCACTTGCCAAAGTAGGAAAGTATCAGATGCAATATGCCAATCTTTAGTCAGTTTCCTTGTTTTTATAGAGTCATGGCTGCAGTTGGTGTGTTTATCAGTTTTTTTTCAGTCATAATGAAATCAGTCCTTTGAGCAGAAGCTTTCCTTGCTGCTGAATCAGATGAATCTCTGATCAGTATATGAAGGAAATACAAAAACTCTAGCTTTGTATAGAAGTCGTCAGTAGAATCAATTGAACCAAAATCGGGTTGTCATGGTTTTGGGTTTGGGTGCTTTGCATGACCTTCTCCCTTTCCATATGCATTTAGTTACCATGACGGGGTTGGTGTCTTGACTTGCAAGACATCGCCTATTTTATTTCTTCATGAATTTTGAGAAGATACCTGTTCCATGTTGATACAAAGTACTGAGTTATGACTGAGTTTGAGTTCTTTTGTGCAGGAAGCGAATAGCTACAAAATTGCAGTGCGGCCAGAGAGAAGAAGGCAGTTTCATCGTGATATGGTGTCTTCTGTCCAGAATGCCTTTGACTTGCTCAGCTCTTGCTTGGCTGGAGGCTCCATTCAATCGCGGGAGCAGGTGCGATTGTTGTCCTTTTTGGATTTCTGGTATTCTGGATGCACATTGACTATCTCTGATGTCAATTTCAGCTTGATCGACAAGTATGCAAAAGTCTGTAACCAGTCAACTCCTCAGTCCTTGAGTTGTTCTCAATTTGACGGTAATATGGACTGTGATTGACAGGTACTTCGAGCATTTGCAGCATGGACGCGACTTAGTTTTGGGTGGGTAGAAACATCGTATTTCCTTTGCTGAGTCCAGTTTATTTATCTCTGATGTTTGGCTATGTTTTTGGACATATTGCTCGATTTCCTTATCATTAGAATTTTGCTATATTACAGGATTAGTGCGACAACACTTGCCTCTCATCCTCTGGTGGCAGCTTCGCTTGCGGGACTAAACTCCGAAGAGACTTTTGATGCAGCAGTGGATGGTACGCAGCCCCTGTGAGTCTATCCCACCTGCTTGTATTATGTGCACGTGCACAAACAATGCCCCACTATTCACCAGTACCAGCTGGCTCAGTGAAGGAATTTCAGGACTTAGGATTCATAAGACTGGAATTTCGAATCATCGGGCATCACTTTTTCGCTTAACGTCGATCTACTACACGTGATTTTAAATGTCGTCAGTCGAATCAGTGAGTTGTCTGGTGTAATGCGTTGATAGACACATTTTGGAAGTTTTGCTGGATAACATCGAAATTCGTTATAGAATAAATTGTTTTACTGGATGGTTGCAGCTGTGACAGAGCTTATTCGCTTCACTGTGAGTGGGAGCCCTGTGGAGTTGTCTGCCCATATGCCTCTAGTCGTGGTGTTGGTTCCACAGGTTATGGCTTTGCGACCTCGGTTTGCTGCAACAGTTAAGGTAAGATATTTAGATAGACAAGAAGAAAGAAGGTGGATACTTGACGCTGAGATTTCGTTTTGTAGTCCTACAATTTAGGGTATTCTATGCCTTCAATGAAGTCCATAATTATGCTTAGATCATGAGCTGTATTTATAGCACACGCTACGATGATTTTGCTTTTTTAGTTTGATACTCGAAGTATCTTCTTCCTAGTTAAGTTCTTTGATGAGTATCGTGATATGAGACTTAGTTTGTAGAAGACCAGAAAACATGCACTGAACTTCGATGAGTGACAGTCATACCAGTTGCCTTTCTGGAAAGTTTAAACAGTGACGAATATCTTACTGGCTGAATATTTTTAGGCTGCACAAGCTGAAAAGAAAGCACAACAAGGAGTTGACATAGACCCGAGTCTGTTTGGAGAAGCAGAGGTGTGTTTGTGGTGGAAATCTATTTTCATTTACTTCTGAAATAATGTGGGTACTTGAAAGGCTTTTGTTCTTGATGTGGAGTAAGAACCTTAAATATTAAGAGTACACGTTTCAGTTTGTGAGATTGACAGCCTTAGTTGTAATTCTTTGGATGTCGATCACGAAAGGCGGATAATCTTGTAAAGAGTTGAACTACGTTTACAGTTTTTACCCCTGATTTTAATGTGTTGAACCTAAGTTTGTTCCTTTCACATATTGTTCGTAATCAGGATGAGGAAGTCACGAAGGGCATGGCCTACTTGTTTGCGGAAATGGGAGAGTCATATGTTGACTTAATTGCCAGCGGTATGTAGCACCTTCAGCACCTGGTTTTCCATTAAGGTAGCGTTTGTGGATCGTAAGTAGTATCTTGTTAATTTGACTTGGGCATTTATAAGAGGAATAAGTTCCATCGCTGGCGTTATACTTCTCTGCTTTTTTATGTATCAACGTATTCTTCGTTGTTTGGGAACAGGATCGTCTGAGTCTCTAATGATTGTTGAGGCACTCGCTGAAGTGACATCACATCCTGATGATAACATCGCCGCCATAACTTTCAACTTTTGGCACCGTCTGAGTCTTGCTCTGACAACCAGGTAAATCTTAGATTGCAAGCGGTCTGTCTTCTTTCTGGCAACGGAGAAGGCTCTTTAGTATGCATTTGTATTTTCTATTTGAATCTCTTTCAATACGTGTGGTGTCTTTTGAACTCTTCGCCAGAGTGCAATTAATTTATAATGCTGGAAAAGTACTGAAGATATGTTTACGGATCTTGCTATCTTCGTGTACTTGTCTAGGGAGAGATCGGAGCAGCATGCATCAGCTGAAGGGGAGGCTGCTGTCGATGTGGAAAGGGAACGAAGGCTGGCAATATTCCGCCCTACGTTTGAACTTCTAGTGTCTTTGGTAGGACACGACAAATTTTCTTGTACCGATCTTCCAGTAATCCATGTATGGTCCATTTCTAAATCTGAACTTTTACTACTACTCCGTGCGACTGAGTTATGATATCCAATCTTGACAATGCCAGGTGAGCTTTCGTGTCACTTATCCTCCTGGATTTGAAACCTGGAGGAAGGATGAACTTGCTGATTTCAAATCCACCAGATATGGTAAGTTTTTATTCTGAATTGTAGTTTCATGCCTGAACTTGCACACAGCTTGTTTGTAATCCAACACAATTTTGGCCCATACTGCAATCAATTTTTTAGAACAGAGTGCATGCTTAGTCAGTGTGCTTTGCAGAGCGTCTTTCTGCACACCCTTCTGTAGGAGTAACCATAACCTGAGGCCGCCGTTATTTAGACCGACTAGATCTAATTCCTCTTTGAAAGACCAGTTCTGTGCTGAGTTATTAACACCTGATGGGTCTTTGTGTTTCAGCTGTAGCAGATATGCTCATGGATGCTGCTGCTGTGCTTGGAGGACAAGAAACTCTGAGGCTCCTTGCTCAACCTCTGCTGCAGGTGAACCTTTGCTTCTGGATCCTCTCAATAATCATTATACCATAATATTACGCTCGTTGTTCGTTTTGAACAGCTTCCTCGTATTTGTGATGATTTACCTAAATCTTTCTAGGGTTCGTACTCTGCTACGGCTTAGTGATCAAAACTTTTTTGAGACCGTTTTTCAGCTTGCGGCAAGTGCTAGAACTGGAGGTTCTTGGGATTGGCGTGAGGCAGAGGCATCTCTTTACTGTATTCGTGCCATTGCTAAGGCAGTTCCTGCTTCAGAAGATTCTTTCATGCCTCAGGTGACATGCGTTGTTGAATGAATTCTGAATTTCAGTATTGGAGCATAGGTTATAACATATCTGCTGCTATGTAACGTGGTTGCTTGTGTATTTCACGGTGGGCTTGTTTTTTTGTATACGCTTTAAGTCTAATTGACTGAAACTGAAACTGGCATTCTTGAAACCTCATCAGGTCTTTATGCTTTTACCCCAGCTGCCTTCCCAACCTCAACTCATCTACACCTGTAAGTTGAGCTACCTTTCCTCCGTGATGTCTTGGAATTTTCTCAAGGTGTGTTCTGGTAATAAATCATAGTTCTGATATATGTGGCCTCTATGTTTGGGCACTTTAATAGTTATGGACCCGCAGTGTAACCACATACACAAACTGAGGGATTAGTATTTTTAGACTGATATGGATGTTTCTGGTGGATTGCGGTTGCAGCATCGTTGACAATAGCAGCCTTTGCTGATTGGCTTGGCAGCACACCCAGTGCGCCAACGCTTTTACCTTCACTTCTGCAACTCCTCACCAGTGCTCTCTCGGCACCAGAGGATGCTTGTGCTGCTGCTGCTTTAGCAATGAAGCATGTCTGCGATGGTGAGTTGGACGACCACATTGTTTCTGGTTATTTTGCAAATTGTTACGTACTTATATAGCTGCAGAACCCATGTTCTATTTCCTTTATGTTGATGATTCAGTATAACTTTTTGTCATATCGTTGTCAAAATGTCTCAGAACATAATGGATTTCTTTTTGATGAAAGCTTTCTTTGGATGGATACAGCATGCAGGAAACTGTTGGCAGGTTCAGCGGATGCTCTGCTGAATGTCTATCAGCAAGCCATGAGTGGGAGTAGCGGTTTTCATATGTCATCTGATGATGAACTTCAGCTTGTTGAGGGCTTGAGGTACGACCATGTGCAACAGTAGTCGACGAGCTTATGTTTTCTTTTCCACGGTTTCTTTCTCTATACACTTCAAGCAGTGGTACTTGTTGAGTTGGTTGCTCAGTCTTTCTTCTGTTTGGTGTCTTCGCATTTGTAATTATCAGCAATATATCAGGTTTTCTATAAACCCATACAACCTTTTTGAAATGCTTCAGTTTTTAAACTTATTATATCCTGCGTCAAAGGCGCAGCTTTTGTAAGAGTACCCGTATCACTTGCGATATGAAAAAGGTCCACTCTTGAGTTGGACAATGCTGACTCTAGTTTTGTTTTCCAGTTTGATGGTCAATGCGCTGCCTCCAGATCGACTTGTGCCTGCACTAGATGCTCTATGCATCCCAATTCTTACACCACTACAGGTGTGTATCTTTCTTGCAAATTAAAATTCCTCCCTTCTAGCTATATGTTCTGTCCACTGAATGTGTTCTGTTTCGTCCCTCTTTTTGCAGGAGGGTATGGCTTTACATATTCCTCATGCTTTTGTCGTTGATGCTCTTGACAGCAAGTGGTTACAGCAGCACAACAAGCAGGATCTTCACAGCAATTTTCTGCGAACCAGTATTCTGTACATATTGATCGGATAGCCAACATTTTCAGGTTTGTGAGAGTGGATTTTGTATCCATTGTGAGGTTGAAGAGCTTGATTTTCCGATTTTATTGCCAGCTTTGTTGTATAAGTTCTGGCATCTATTTCGCACAATACCAGGAGGATTATAGAAGTGATATGTGTTGATGGGTTGTATGGGGCATCCAACTTATTTTATTTTTTTCATTATGAATTTTGCTGATTCCATTTTTTTCCTGGGAATTGCAGATACGGCAGTGAACCTGAACCTTTGGCAGATGTATTCCAACGAATGTGGCCACTTCTGAAAGCTGTTTTCATGCAGTAAGTGCTACCTTGTCATTTGAGTTAGTTTGTTCGCTTGTAGTTTTGCTGTACTAAAATTAAAAGATTGACAATGTTTTAGTTGGGCCGTTTGTTTATAATTTCTTACCCGAACTCTGCTGGCAACGGTTTATACAGATAGGTGATGTCGAAACCAAGAAATATTTATATGATTATGTTCTGTGTCTTTTCTTCTAACTTCAATAACTTCATTCTGATTTCGTCTTTTGCAGAAGGGCAAACGATATGAGGACCATGGAGAGGTTATGTCGGGCGTGCAAATACGCAGTAAGCATCTTCCACCGAAATAGAAATAGCTGCGAAATGAAATTGTTTCTAATTATGTGTCTAGCCTCATTGTTTCTGTTACTTCATTCTGTCAGTTCTCTCCTGGTTGGTTCCTCAGATTATAGCATATATGTATGATGAATATTAATTTATTTCTTCATAGAATCTCTTGCAATAATTTTTGGACAAGACGTGAGGCTAAACGTTACTGGTACAGGTGCGCAACTGTGGAAGAGCACTAGGAGGAGTCATGGGGTCAATGCTAGAAGAGGTCCAAGAGCGTTATCAACAGCACCATCACTCATGTTTCTTGTATCTTGCTAGTGAAGTTATTAAGGTGAATCTCTTTGCTTTCGAATGCACAAATTACGACAAATTTCTTTTCACTTGCTAAATTGATTTGAGTATTAGTTTTGCATTTTTCTGTGCCACCTTGTCACCTAGTAGTTCCAGCATGAGCACTCAATGCTTTTTTTCTCATTGTTAACCATTGCTTTTTGCAATCTGGATGTACGTATTAATGCAGGTTTTTGGTAGCGACACAGCGTGTGCTGGGTACCTGGGAACGCTGATATCAGTACTTTTTGGACAAACTATAGCTATGTTGACGAGTATTCAGGTAACTTGATCTGTTGTCCTTGGACAAGATTTGCTAATGCTATGTTTAAGATGTGGCTTAATTACCATATTGATTACACTGCATCGAGTTTGGCTTGAAGACTAGCATCTTATTATATGAGTGCATCAACCCCTAAACGCCTTAATTCAACTCTTGATTTGGAGTTTTGTAAAGAAAAACGTGGTGAAACAATTTGACATTGCTCTTTGAACAAAAATTGTAGGTTTTGAATTCTCTATTACATCTGCGAAGTTAGCTTCTCTTGCAATAACTTCAAAATTTCTTGCATTTGTGGATTCAGGATTTTACTTCTCAACCTGATATTGCGGACGACTGCTTCTTACTATCATCGCGTTGCATACGTTATTGTCCACATTTGCTTGTACCGACTACCATGTTACCTCCCTTGGTCGACTGTGCCATGACTGGCATAACGATACAACACAGGTGAGCATTTTTAGCTATTTATCTATTTTGGTTTCGTCAGTTTTAAGTTAAGTTCTAGGAGGTCTTCACGAGGACGTCATTGAAGCTTGTACGTTTACCTTAACAGAGTCTAGAACCACTTGATGTGGATCAAAATTCTCATGCAAACATGCTGGTGCAGGGAGGCATGTCGTTCAATTTTGACGTTTTTCCAAGATATTTTGGATCTACCCACGACCTTCACAGGAAAGCATTACCGATCAGCGGTGGATGCAGTCTTCCTACCCCGTGGTGCAGCTTTAACCCGAGTCTTGTTGGCTGCTTTAGCCGGAGCTCTGCCTGAATCTCGACTTTCAGAGGTTAGAGCCGTTTTATAGCTCTAATCCTACTTTGTCTTCCTTTGCACATTCTGTCCCATCTGTATACATTTCTTAGATCCCATTCATTTTCTCCTCCTTTCATGTTTTGAAGATCAAGGCTGCTTTTGATCAAAGCTTCTGTAACATGAGCTAAACGCGCTACACATTGAAACTGCTGGAGTAGGTATTTTACTGTTAAATATAACATCTGATTTTGGGTTATCTTTCTGATGACTTGCAAAAAAAATTACATCAGGGTTCTGAATTTCCATGTTTCAACACTTTGTTTGCAGGTTGAATACGTTTTGTTGGCACTGGCTCGTCTTTACAGTTCACAATTGGTGCAATGGGCGCAAGAAGCGGCTGCTTTGATTCCTTCAAACGTCGTGACTGAGGGAGAGCGCGTCAGTTTCCTGCAGGCCATTCAATCTGCAGCTTCAGGGACGGACTCAAGCATTTTATCAAATTCGATGGAAGAGATTTCTGAGGTTTGTCGTCGAAACAAAAAGGTCACGGAGGCCGTTCAAAGTGCTCTGCAACCATTTAATCTTGCTTTAACTCCTGTAAGCTAGTCTCTATTATAAAAACTGATATTTTCGTGTCCGTAGTGGTATTTCTTTTGTTATACTTGTTTCAGATAGGAGGATGAGGATGTGACTTTACGTGGATTTCTAAACGTTGTGTTAGAGTTCAGTGCAGCGAAGTATTCCAGCTTATGCACGTTAGTTTCTTGTGTTTCCTGTTAGATTGGTTGCCTGATTATAGAAACTATCATTATGGAAGTCATTTTCCAATTTTCCATGTGGTATCTTTACTCTCGGTTTTTGATATGGTCTTAAGACATGTTGAGCATTTGGGGAAATGTTTGTTCCCATCTTTTTAAGACAATAAATGGGCACCTTTCTCTACATCTGACTATAACGTTATTTACTTCTAGAGGTCCTTGTATCTGAATTCACATTTGATGAAACTCAATTGTGCTTCAAAATGTCTATCTTTATATTCGCTCTAACTTGAGAAGCTGAAGCTCAGTATCAAGTTTAGCTTTTACCCCATTAAAAAGGAATCCAATAAAATTGGTGAATTGTTGCAATTGTAAGCTCCATGTATAAGAACGTGAGTATTGTGTAGTTCTTGTACTTGTTTATTGTTTATGGATTTTTTTGAATATTTGAGCTTTAAGAAATTGTAGTTCAGTCTATCCTTCAAATTTTGGTGATATTATTCTAGTATATCTTTATGGATGATATAATTTTCTTTTCACGTTCTACCTTCCAAGAGTCCGAGTAGCAATAAGTGCTTTCCAGAACTACTTGGATGTATCTCAATTGTTTTGCGCAATTCCTTCAAGAAGTGTTTGAGTTCACACATTAACCCCTAAAGAACCAAGCATCCCTTTGCGACCAGTACAATACAGGGTATTTTTCTTGTATTTGGAGTGCATCCACACCTTTATTACATTTGAGATCAACAAAGAAGTTAGAATATAAATCAATGTTGTTCTAGTGAGGTAGTCAGGATCCCAAATTAAAACTTTTTGTTGGTAGCAAATGCCAATTATGCAGCAATGTACATACTATGTATTATAGTAGCTTAGTCCTTTAAGGGTTAATTTAGGAACAGTATTCTCTTACATGTCAAGTTTACATTTGTAAATAAACAAAATACACTTTTAAGGAGCTAATTTTATACTCCCTTTGTCCTAATATAAAGTTCCAAAAAACTTCTCCATGAAGGATTAATTGTATTTTTAGTCATCATCCTAGTGACAAATGCATTCTAGAATCAATATACTACCTACCAAATATTTGCAAAATCTCAAGTTTTTATGTTGATGTTTAGACACCCAAATTCCATGCAAAAAGTACCATATTTGTGCATAGTTTGTGAAGGCTGCCGCCTCATTATTTTAGTCTTTGTACTAGTGACACATGCCTTCTAGAATCAACATACCATCTTCCAAATTTGTGCAAAATCTCTAGCTTTGATGTTGCCGTTTGGGCACCCAAATTCCATGCAAAAAGTACCATATTTGCACATGTTGCTAACTCCTCATTTTGATGATTTAAAGATTAGTAGCAACAATGGTACCTCATATGGGCAAGGCCAAGCTTGTTAGGAGAGGAATGCTCTTTAATTGCTTAACTTACCCCCATGAGATCATTGGACATGACAAACGCTTTCTCAGCAATTGAAATTAGCAAAAAAGAGCTTTTTAGTGGGACAAGAACTATGCCTAATATGGAGCTTTATATTGGGACAAAGGGAGTAACAAAGATGGAAAAGGAACAAGTTCTTATAATTGCACTCCATTTAGGCATACATTGGGAGGATTACAAGAAAAGCAAAGATGTGCCTCTTATGTTAAGCTTTAATGAAGGAATGAATGAATTCAACCCTTACACACTGGGCTAGTCACTGTGACTAGCCGTGCTACAATACTCTACAATGTTCATTTGAACATTTCCAATGCTTAGCAAATATAACATTACTTCCTAAAGTTGTAGGAGTCAACAATACATGGTGCCCTCATAAAAATTGCAAAAAATGCAACTTGAGAACCATGTTTTTGACTCTTATCATAATTTGAGTTACCTAAAAATATGAATACATCTGATGAGGTAGTTTTTTGCCTTCTATGATGGACCATGTGTTAATGACCACTACTGAAAAAATTAGATGAAAACGACTTTTTTCTGTAACATTTTATCAATTTTTAGAGCCACGGGACGTTCTTTTGTCCTCCACGTTTAGGGGTTAAATGCAACCCATACTTTGTCAATAATGATTTCAAACTTTCATTACTAACAACTAAAAGTAATCTTTAGTGTAATAGTTTTCACTAAAAGAATAATAGTTTTATTATGTAGCAACACCTTGTTAGAATGTATACTTTTAGTATAATTATGAAAACGAAAGTGAAAAATTCAAGCCAGCTTTTAAATCAGTACACTAATAATGATAAATAGTGTTATGTTACCAATAGTGTTATTTGCACTTTTACTCCATTAATTCTAAATATCAAGTAGTTTACATTTAGAGTTACCTCCAACACATCCCTCCCTGGTGCCTTATCTTGCCTCTGAAATTGTTGTGCCCACCTATGGAGCACCGCATTATTCTTGTGTCCTTGCATTACAATTCTTTGTTTTGTTGTCTAGCACTCTTGCCCTCCATCTCCTCGTACGATCCTGCAAGCTCTGCATACGTAGCTCCACCATTCGGCAATTCGCAAAACCTAAAAAAATCCTCCGTGTTTTTGATTCAATCGCTACTTGCGGGATCCATGGTGGAAACCGAAGACCTCGCTGGAGGTAGCTTGACCTACAAAAGAGAGTGCAAGCGTGCGAGATAGCAATCTTTTTTTTGTCCCATCTCGGTTTTATTTTGACAATTTTGGTGGCATTTTGAGTTGGACGTCATTGAAATCCGTGGAGGTAAGTGAATCAAAGCCCCAAACAAGATTGCCCATTCTTAATCTTGGTTTGTTTTGAAGGAAATGGCACTTGAAACAACAAATTGAAATCGATTTTCTTCATAATGGTGTAGTTAGGGTTTTTCCATTGAGCATTCAAGCGGTGGTGGATCATGCGCGCATTTGTGTTGAGTAGAATTTTTATCTCCTGCTAAGTGATGTGAATGAACGGCATCTTTTACGTTAGCTTTTGTGGTCATGAAGAGGGAGCAAACTTATAAATCTACATTGGGCATTGACATTGACATGAAGAGGGAGCAAAATTTTGGATTTGCATCAAGCATCGACTTTAACTTAACCTTTAAACGACCATAGGGTATAGTATATATGGAGACATATAATTGTCATTTGCTACCAATAAGATATTTTAATTTGGGATTTCAAGTAGCTCACTAGAACCAGTGATCTATTCTCCAGCTTCTTTGTTGATCTCAAATGTAATAGAGGTGTGGATCCATTCCAAATACAACAAAAATACCCCATATTGTACTGGTCGCAAAGAGCCTTTTGGTAATTTAAAGGTTAATCTCTGGTCTCTGGCTCTGAGCATTGTAAGGAGTTTTGCCTCAAATGCCAATTTTTGAATGTCTACTTGTTTCACAAAGAGTTTCTATTCGGAGAAGTTGCTTGTACTTTGTCTTTTTGAAATCATCAATTTTAGTGAGTTCAGCTCTTTTTGCAGCCTCCAAACTGAATGAAGGCCATAGAATCTGAAATGCAAATTCCTTAAGACTGCTCTAGGGCTTTCATCGAACTCCTCAAATTTGATAAATTCCATGGGGTACACCTCTCGTAACATTATCTAGCTTTTTTGAAAATGGTCAGTATTGCACATAGTATGCAGATGAGGTCCCAGCCTTACAATGCTGGTCTTCATGTTCATTGGGATTAGGTTTTGACTCGTGAGGGGCTTTTCAGGTCCAAGAATTGATACGACTGCTGGCCGTTAGAGTTTCCATTTGAAATGCAACTGATTGGTGATGTACTGTTCCCTGTTGATGTTTGAAGATCAGAAGGAGTGTAGCCTCTGTTGAGCGCATCCTTCAAGTGGTCTTCATCAATCCACAAAAGGCATTTGCAGTGAGTGTTTTCCATCTTTCTTAAGTTATCTGCTATTTAAATTTTACACTTTGGAAAGTTGTAAAAGTTTATTCTACAAGTATATTAGAACTGTGAAGGTGTGGAGTAAACATTCATTAGTTTGGGGCTGGAAGACTATTTAATGCGTGTGATCTTGCTACTTGTATTTAATGAGTGTGATTTTGCTACTTGTAGCTTTAGAATTTGTGATTGGAGATTTTTCTATTGTTGGGAACGCTTGGAGCTTAGTGGTGTGGAACTAAAGCAGGTACGTGCTTTGCATTAAGACAAGTTGAATAGTATGCAACGATTTCAAATTTCAATGAATCTAGAGTAGTACCTATAAGGACCCAATACTCTAAATTGAGCTATCGTTTAGCAAAGTTGTTGGCACCACTTGCATTGTTGTCCAAGTGACCTCTTTGTTGTTCAATGCTCAAAATAGGAGGAATTGGATAGGTTGCAAAAATACCTCGCTAAAGCTAACGCTGCTACAGCTTGCAAAAAGCCTGCAGAGATGATCCCGAAGGGCACCATGGTTGTGAAGGGTCTTGTGATTGATGAATGGGTAAGTCAAAATTATCTGGTGAAGTTGCAAATTAGCACTATTTTATGCTTGCTATCATTGCAAAGGGGGCAAAGATGGATCGCTGTACGGGGGGTGGACGCCAATTGCGGCAACACGCTTCTGATGCTGCTTGCTAGTCTCATGAAAGACAGCTTGTTGGAAGAATTTGACCTCCCAGAGCCTGTGCCGCTTGGCAAAGTGAGTTTCAAAGCTGTGGCGGGAACGAAGGACCCGCTGATTGCAAAAGCCGTGACGAAACTTGTGAGCAGCACGAGTGCATTGCAAGAGGAGCTTATGAAGCTTCGGAATGATCCACAAATTTCTTCATGGCTAGTAGAAGCAACGTTGTTTGCGGCCATTGACGGGCAATATTGGTGGGAGTGGCCAGCAAACTCACAAGATTGCAACCCCGGTGCACTCAAACCTGCACAAATTGAGCACACAAGCTTTGTTGATTGATCATTGCGGAGGAATTCTTGTTCCAATGACAGTGGCAAGCACTGCACCAATACGCAATTGACCTTGGCATTCAGATTGTGTTTGAAATGCCCTTCTATTGAAGGTCCCGTTTGGGCAAATCACCGCATGTTTGAACTAAAGCTTAAAACACGGCCCCGCAAGGGTGAGCAACCAAAATTGAAGTAGAGATGTGGACAAAAAGATCCATTCCTTACTCAACCCTTTCCATGCAATCAATTCTTTACCAAATCTAAAATCAATTACACATTTCAAAAGTCAATAAAGGGGGAAAGCATGCATTAAATTTTGAAAAGTAGAGTATTCCAACTCCATGCCTTTAACCCATGCCAAGTGCAATTTACCCTATCAAATATGCTATATTCATCAACTTTTAGTCTTCCACCAGCACTTTTTTAAGCTTTTAATCACCTTTTAGAGCTTAAAATTGCCTCAACTCAAGGAAGCCTTTTACAGATAGAAAGGACACAATGCACTAAAATTTGACATGAATGAAATTTGAAGAAGTGTTAATAAAAAATCGTTTAGAAAAAGCATCAAATTGTGATTAAAATGCTTTTAAAATCAATAAAATTCCACCATATCTCTAAAACCAATACATTCTCACCCCATTATTAGAGCTTTCAACATATGTAATTTTAAATTTTAGATTTAGTGAAGTATTAATGGTGTGGAAGGGGTATGATTGAGGAATGGATCTTTGTGTCCCCATCTCTACTATCTAACACTAAATGTAAACTTGTAAAAATTTCATACTCCAAAAAGTTACAGTAATTGATAATTAGTGTATATGTTGACATTTAGTGTTGCTAACATTATGGGAATTGTTGACATTTAGTGTTAGGCTTTGTAATTAGTGTAGCCAACACTATTTATCATTATTAGTGTAGTGTTCCTACAAATTTGAGCTTGTAAATAAAAGTAACAAAAAAAATCTCAAAATCCACTACAATCATCATCACATTTCAAGCCCTCTTCAACAGATTCTACTACAAATTCATCAAGATTTTTTTAAGGAATCAAGTTTAGTAAGAATTGTGAACTTAATGTTTCAAAAATTACATTGAGGAATTTGTTGGGATCTGAACATATGATAGAATCGAAACTGCAAGACCTATAGCCCTTTTTCTCACATCAACTCCAAAACAATCTTCAATATTATACTTTTTAATCGACCTTTCTGTCAAAATGAAGAGATCAAGTGGCCCTTCAAAGATTAATTGGGGTTGAAGTTAAGTGTAAATGTAGTACCTTTATAATGCCACATGTCAGTACCATGAGGCTAAAGAATAGAGTAGCCACATATTGTGGGTGAATAACCATCTCGAGTTAATAATTATTGTAGTCTATAATAGTTATGTATAATGATATAAATCACTTTCACATGATCACAAACCTTGGAGCTTGCAATGCTATGTAGTTTGAACAGGCTTTTGAAGTACTTGTATGTAATGTTGTTTTGAAGAATTTGAACCCATTCTAATTTGCAATAATTTACAAACGATACAAATTGGTAATACCCATCAAAACCATTGTGGTCCATAATAGTGTTTTTAGCAACTCAAAGTTGGAAGAACAGCTTGTACAGTACATTGAGAATGGGTGCTAAGCTTAAGGTAGGAACACCCATAAGCATGAGTTTAAGCATTATAGGGTATATACCTTGATCAAACAAGCTTGAAAATAATATTGTTAGATTAGCAAGAAGGAATGAAAAATATTTGGATCAATTTCAAAGTCCCAATTGCAAGCATTTGTTCACAAAGGTTTTTTAAAGTCCAGAATCACTGAAAATCCATGACCGTGAGTAGGAGATGCTAAAAACAACAAGCTAGGGTTCTCAAAACCGTCATGCAAATCACCTACAACCATCACTTTGTCACCCGTAACCATCACTTAAGTTCCGACATAATCACAAAATTTATTAATTTCAAATGACTAACAACTTGTGTCAGATGTAGGCCACGACTAGGGGTACACTCACGGTTATGAGTGTTCCTACCTCTTAATTGATAAGCTATTCAAACATTCTTGCTTGTCACACAACACTGAGTGTTTTTTTTTTGGGCCTCATGAAGCCACCTTGTCAAAAATTGGACCAATGCTCGTCTCTCCCTCTCAAAATTCTCCATTCCTGTGAGGGCATGTGGCGCCGGGTAGGTGAAAAAAAAACACTGCCACTGACGAGCAGAAAGGCATGTCCTGTGAAGCCCCAAAATAATGCGCAAGAAGAAAAATCCCAGTGATTTTACTCCCAAACAGCACTGGCAGTACAAATTTACGTGTTAGAACAAGAATGAAGCATCTATTTTTGACAAGGGCAAAACATATTCACAGTAGCACATTTAGAGCATCATCCAAAAACTGGAAAACTGTCTAACACTAAACGTCAGTAAAAGATTTGATTGAATAAACAAGATATATATCATTACCAAAATCATCAATAGGGTGACCAACGGAAACACTAATGTGTTAATATCATACCTAACAGAATGTAGTTTAAATACCCCACTTCCAGCCAGTGTTCACAATTGTAGCTGAAGTTAGCAAAGCTTCTCCCCCAAAAAGAAGTTCAATGCTACAAAAAAACATAAAGAGCGCAGTGTATAATTTGGGTTTTTCGCATATTTAGCAGTGTTTTAGCAACCTGAACTGATTATGAAAATCTCAATTAGAACCACTGCTTCCAAGTACTAGTCAAGACTGCAGTGGCAACTCATTTACAAAATCTTACTCTGAAGAAATAGTGATTTGCTTCATAAGTGCCAGAAGCGTCCTCTATCAAAATCAACAGATTCTGCATCATAGAAACCTCGTCGCTACAGATATAGCAAGACTCGCAGAGTACATAACATCTTCGTTTCCAAATAGACTAGAAACATGTTCATCTTATACTTGCAATATTTTCTCAAAATATTTCCAGCGGACCACGTACTCAAGCTATAAAGGTGTAAAACACGATTAGAATTGTTAAGAGAACGTTGAGATCATAAAAGGCTCTGTAGCTGTACACTGAATATCCCTTTTGTACTTGATAATGACGGCCACCACTACAACTAGACCTCTGCAGAGAAATTACGAAAAGATGTAATTGCACCTGGCTTGTGAGCTAGTTTCGATCCATTTGATCATGACGACCTTGGTCCTACCAGTGCTGGTCATGCCAGAAGCAGCGACACTATCAATCCAAAGCTCCAAAGAGCAGGATCAACAAACAAAATAGATCTCTTGTGTTTGCATTACTGCATATCCTTGGTAAGATATCTGCCATGAAATCTAAAGATGCCACATGTGTAGTAGCGTTGGCAAAGACAAGGAGTACCATACAGACAATATAGAGTGCAAGTGGTGGAACTCGGAAGCCATTCAGAGGATTTTGTATCATTTCCACGTGGTAATGGAATTGGGGCGAGTGCATGGCTTGGTGGGGTCAGACACTCCAATTCCGAGAAAGGCGGGTCGTTCAGGAACGTCAGGGACATCAGCGTCGCCAGATAACAAGGCCACCACCCGGGTCATGTGGGGTCGGAAGGAGGAGTCGCCTTGCGAGCAGAGCAGGGCCACTTTGATGAGCAGACGCGCTTGATCCTCGTCACAACCGTCCTTTACTCTTGGATCTACGAGGTCCATGACACGTCCCTGTTCATATAAATTCCATGCCTGCACCACAAGCAACCAGAGCCATGAGCACTAAAATTTTTGTTAATCATTATTTTTGGGAGGATACTGAAACCATTAGGGCCCTGATACTATCTCCTATACTGACCCCTGTTACCAGCAGCCACCATCTCTTTCAAAACACTTGATTAGAAATTTTAGCAAGAGGCGTATGCATGACTTGGCTAACTGTCTACGGCCACCTATCTTTCAACAGAAAAAGGAAGTTATCTACTGTCACAAACCGTGGTCTAAAACCTCTTCCGTTGAAATTGCACAAGAAATTCATGAAAATTTGATTTTAACAGGTTTGGCTTTGTACCCAAAGATCTCTCCACGGCTCTATTTGCCTCCCAAAAACCACACTCCTACATTTGTTGAAATGCTTAAAACGACAATCCTCTAACTTACCACTACTAAAACTACAAGGAACTGTGAATGTATTTTAACTAGGCTTACCCATAAAAGAAGGTATTGCTCCTCAGGAGGGAGATTTGAGTTCATGTTGTCCCGGCCAGATACGAGCTCCAGAGCAATGATTCCAAAGCTGAAGACGTCCGCCTTTGCTGTGAGCTGACCATGAAGTGCAAATTCTGGTGCCACGTAGCCCCTACATCTCAAAGCAAAAACTCTCAGAGATCATCCTCTGGAAAGGACTGTGCTGCAACAACTTCTGCTGTCTATGAAAACTCAACCTGGGAATCATTGTCACCTCTTTCCTTCGATACGAGTGAGTACTTTCCGTTCATTGTTTTGGCAGATCCGAGCGAGACCAAAATCTGCAATCTTGGGCTCCAGATTTCTATCCAACAGAATGTTGTTGGCTTTGATGTCCCCATGGGCAAGGCGTTCGGGACCTCTGGAGTGGAGGAATGCAAGCCCTTTCGCTAGTCCAAGGGCAATGTTGTACCGAAATGGCCACTCCAACAGCAATGGCCTCCCAGGGTCTGTACAAACTCATGACGGTGTAAGTTACGAAGTAAAGCTCGAAACATGGCTTGGAAGAACATAGTGAAAACGTGCGCCAAAAAAGAGCAGTTGTGGAACTAACCAAACAGAGCTTGGGCGAGAGATCTGTTATCCACGTATTCATAAACGAGCAGCCGGTTGCTGCCACTAATTGCACAGCCACAAAGTTTCACGAGATTCTTGTGTTGCAAGCCAGTGATTAGCTGAATCTCGTTGAGAAACTCTTGATTGCCCTGCTTGAGGTTTGATGGAAGCTCCTTCACTGCTACTTCACTACCATCTCGTAAAGCACCCTGCCAAACAGAAGCACAGCCTGTCAAAGAAAAGACAATAAATGAACGTGCTTGAAAGAATCGCAAGGGTCCAATATAAGCAAGCAAAAGTAAATTACACGAATATACCTTGTAAACCGCACCGAAAGCTCCTTCCCCAATCTTGTTCCCTTTGTTGAAATTTCTCGTTGAGGATTTCAGTTCATCGTAAGGGAAGAGACAGCTTGGGTAATCTTCAATATTAAGGTCAGAGAGTTCTGTGAACAATCGGCGGACGTGTCAATTGAACCGGTACCAAAAGAGAGAGCACCAATTAAACGAAAAACTACTACAGAATTCAGTTCCCTGTATTACCCGATGTATCGCCTGACGCATGATCGAAAGCGGGATGTCTTCGACCTCTCCTCCGTTTAATGAAGCATTCTAAAAGGCTTGACATCAGCACCATAGTAATAGCTCCTGCAAGAAGCCCTGCAGTGATAATGGAAGAGCTGCTTGTGTGCGATTGCTGCTGAACTTCCTGAACGAGAATCATCAAAATGTAAGTTGATCAGCCCAATTTCCAAAAGAGAAAAAACAGCAAAGAGATGAAAAGATACAAATATTTATAGTAGAGCACGTACATTGTCGTAATTGAGACTGAGAGAAATGATGCAAGAAAAATATAAAAAGTTGTCCTTTACCTGGATTCAACCCAAACGAACAGAGGTTGGACGAAACCAACCCATATGGATCATCGCCCTCGCTTTCAGAACTGTTTTTTCAAATTTTCTCTAATATGGGGCAAGCTCTATCCAAAAACCATCCTCAGTTATACCCAATTCCGATGACAATTCCTTTCTCGAGTAAACAATTCTTGCCCCATCAAACTCATCTGTCTGATACCAGCCAAAGAACATGTTACAAATGAACGGGCAGGAGCACTAGCAAGAAGTGGCATGGAAAAAGGAGTCCTAGTTACAAATGGAGGTACATGGCATTTGCTGTTGCCATGTTGCATCCTTCAGTATGGCCCCCAAAAACAGCAGGAGTTCACGTGAGGAAAACAATAGTTTTCACAAACGAGGCTGCCTCCAAGCCTGCAAAGAACCACCAACATCGAATGTTTAGACTTAAGTGAAAACTACTGTAACCAAGACCAGTAAAACCAAAACCGTCGCACCATCTTCCTACGATGTGAGCAATTTGGATAAACTGGCAAGTCAACAAATAAGAACAACTGACTGAGATCGAAATGAAAGGGAAAAGCGGAAAACAACTCATACAACCTGTTGATTGCTGGAAGTTGAAAAACAGATTCTAAAAGAGGTCTCTTGAAAGAGTTGTGACTCATATCACTACTGCAGGACGTACAGAACTCTAGTGCTAGCAATTGACCGAGCACCTCAAAGAGAGGATTCATGAGCCAGCTATTAATCGACGAGATATACAGAATACATAACAATACGCCCAAACAATCCCTTAGAACCTTTAGGAATGTGGGCAGCATGTGTTATACTTGTCAAAGTATGTTCTAGATTCTTCACATGCTAAACCTGCAAAACTAAGTTGAAAGAGCTGTGAACTAACCAGATTCAGCAGTTGAAAATCTGGGTTCTCTTATTCACATTGACCAATCTCCGTATGATTGTCAAATCGATAATTTTGTCCATTTGACATAGCACATGATAAGCATCCATGGAACACGGTTCCAGCGGAGGATCAATGCCGATCAGCACGTTGAAATCACAAGGTTCACTGTGCAGCATCAAAACGAAGGCATGCGTCAGAAATACAAAATAAATGTATAGACGACGACATCACTACAATTAATGCAAATATCTAAAAAGGCTCAAGTAGCTCGTGAATATCCTTCTAAAAAAGTCACCGTTTGGTTTTTGGTATGCCCCTGCACAAGAGACAAAAGTAAAGCTCCTAGCCTCAGCTTACCTCTCAGGCTCAGGGGCTTGATCGCAAGACTACTTATTGAATACCTAGTTTTATATATTCTATTTATTTCCTGATGCATTGGATGTCCTAAAAGAGCATACTTTGTGTTCTGATATAGTAAGAGAATTCTCGTGTCGAGGAATTGTTCATTTTGAAAAAGAACATTGCTGGTGCTTTAAAGCAGCCAGATCTTCCTGAAATTGACACCAGTGGTTTGGCGCTTTGCAAATAGCTGCTAAAAACCATTACGTGTCCCAAGCACCTTATGACTTTGAAACGATGATCATGTGCCAAATTACTCACATTGCAGCCAACCGACTGAAATGTCAATCCCCTCAGAAATTGGCTCAATAAGCTCAAGATTGCTGTTAAAACTCTCTGTCCAAAAACAAAACTTACTAATCCTGATTACGCTTTCCAAATAAAGAGATTTAAGGGAATGGTCTAAGTTCAACACCAACAGGTGTGAATTCTCGGTAAAGAGATGTTTCGAAAAGAATACTTCCAAATACAGAAATTTTTTAAGAGGGACAACAAAGTTCCTCCAATTCCATAATCGATCCAACCTCTTTCAAGCAGGCGTGTCCAGGAGCCGCAATCCGAGATTGTCCACGTTCACGCAACGCGATGATAATAACCAACCAACCTAGCTAATTAGTCAAAAGAAGAAATCCATTAAAACATAGCTATTGTACAAGAAGCTAATTAAGACAGAACCTCAGAAACCAGCTCAAGACGACAGTAAAACCGACAATTCAAATCCAAATCACCTTCAACGCTGCCCGCAAAACCCTAACCACTTCCACCGATATGCGCACAAGGCTTTCATCAATTCAGGAAAACTCTCTCTAGTAAGCTTACCCTCTCAGCAGCAACATTCAGAGGGAAACCTGCCTCCTACTTTGAGACCGAGAGCCGTCCGGCAGCGAAGCTACAAAAGCGGTAAAGCTCTAGATATAGTAAACCCTAAAAACAAGAAAATTCAAAATGCTATAATTGTAATGTCTCAAAATTTCTGGTCAAATCCAATGCTCTTGTGTCCACGTTCCACTTTAGCAAAGGAATGTACTCTCTCTCATTGTTGAGATACAATGCGAGTTCTTGTACAGTAGTGCTTGCTAAGCGTCAACCTTTGTAAGAGCAACAATTGGATAAGATCACAGCCCCACTCCCCTTTTGCTCAAAAGCATGTATTATGAGCTTGGTTCAGATCAAGTACTTGCATATGGCCACCAAAAACATGGGTGGAAAAGCACCTCCAAAGTTGTAACCCTTGGAACTAGGGAAAACAACACAAATGGAGGGTTTGTTTATGATCAGTCAGCAACTAACCTGAGAATCCCTGAGTGTCATCAACCTTGAGGCTCCCGAAATCAGTCTTCACAGAATGCTCTGGCTTATGAAATCGTCAACGAGAGATTGCTACTTCTCTGAACATGTTAAGAGCAAGTAAGTTAAGTTAGTATAGGAGCACACGTTGAGCTGAAAAAAGATGAGGAACAAGGAGAGAGGATGAAGACGAAGAAGGTGGAGTGATGGCGCAACAAACGTAGTAGCCAGCCAACCTTAGATGTTGGAGTTTCTAGTGCAGGGCTCCGATACAAACACACCGGCCAATTTGGACGTCAAAGCAGATCATGAGTAATGAGCTGCAACATGCTGTGACATTATATTTTGCAGAGCTGGAGACCCATCGGTTATTGTACTCCATCATTAATAGGGACCACTGATCCCCAATGTGACTTTCATGATCAGCTCCAGTAGCAACGAAAACACTGCAGAATGTGTCAAAGTTTCCCCAACACGTAAAGTGAGCGTGATAGCAAAAGAATTATATTGCATTTATTAACAGAATCAAAGTTAGTAAGAGTAAGTTAGTGCGAAGTTTAACCACGTTTGTGGACCCCGACAGGAACTCCAGCGCCGACATGCGTGCTCAAAAGTAAAAACGTGGTCAAGTCATGACCCCACCATGCTGGACGTGGGAGGATCTGGCTCGCTCGAAGTCACCCCGTCACTCCCATCCACCGATCCCATAAGCTTAACATGTGCTCTTTTTTTGGACATGTAGTACTGACTGGCACAATCAAGACGCAGCAGCCAGCAAGGAGGAACCAAACTGACCCTAATAGGCCCGGTTCAGACTAGCTACCGGCCAAAAATTTCTTAAACGTGATTGGTTGAAATTTAGCTTTTCATGTCTGCTAGGTTCAAACTGCAAGTTTGTCTTGTACTTTTACATCCATTTTCACCAACCAATATAACTACGTCAACACACAAGATAGTGAAATTTTGGGGCTTGCTTCAAGGGTAGTACCAAACTTGTCCGGCAGAGGTACACTCTTGAATGACACACAATTACATGGAAAAGTTTATGGCAGCCAAACCACCAGCAGAGGTGCTAGTTTTGCCACTTTTCCGGCTAGTAGTCTGAACCAAGCCTAACTTAACTTACTTCACTATTATTGCATAGGGCGACACCCCACTAGTGAAAATATTTTAGATGAAGTGGTCTTTAGTTTTTTTTCTAACCAAAAAATGGTTGAGTAGCAAGAATGGCTACATTTTTTTCTTACAAATGTAAAGTTGGATACTTTCAACCTTTCATCAAAACTATTTCATGATAATTTTGTGAGAAATTAGAATATTGCACAGTAGGGTGAAGCGACATAGGGTGGAACCTTGAAAATTGGGTACCTACTCCCAAACTGGCATTTAAAAGTTGTCTAAATATTTTATATTTTTTCAAAAAATACTATAAAAATATTAGGCACAACAATTTTGGTGTAGCTAAAAAAGCAATAATTAGCACAAAATAATTTCACTGCACCCCACCACAGTCCGGGAAGTTTTGTGGTAAAGTTGGTTCATTTCCTAGATTTGTTAACCTTTAAAATTTAAAAATTTTAAAAATTTAAAAATGATCTTGAAAAAATTGATGTTATGATGCAAAGCCATCCCATCACTACGGGAAAAATGCTAACCAAATTCATAAAAAATTAACAGCATTCCGTCAACAATGCAGTCAATTTGGTCAGGCTGGTTTGGTCACAAAGTTAAAAGCATTTTGTCAACTTCTTGTTAGTTTTGAGCAGTAACCTTTGTGTTATTTTCCTTCACCCAAGTGGTAAACTTTGTGTTATTTTCCTTTACCCAAGCAGTAAACTACATTCTACTTTGCTTTAACCTTCCATCTAATGACACCTTTCTAACTTTCCATGTCAGTAAAGTAACTGTTATTTATTTTTGGACTCTTGGTTTTCATGGTGCCACGTATATAGGAACCCTCTTGTGACATATTTAGTCCTGCTTTTTTCATTGGCTAAGACAGTAACGGCTTTTTGCACAGTATATTTAATAGCACGTTTAATTGGAACAACTGTACAGCAAAACACATGAACAGTGCCAAATAAAAATAGGAAATTTGGTATCAAAGTTACCATTGTTTTTAGGTATACTCAGAGAGTTTCTTGAACAATTGATTTTTGGGAAAACAAAGTGAAACGAGGGGCAATTCATGGTATGAATAACCTTAACCAAAATATTAAACTCTAATAACACTTAACGGAATCATAATTGTATATTAAACTACGCGTTACTTCAGGTATGCAACACATTTACACACAATATCTCACTACCTTCCGAGCATGTACTCAGTCACATTTCACGCTTATTTATGACATCACATACGCTTCCACAAGAAGCATATGGGCATACACACTCACAAACACTACACACCATGTAACCTATATAAGAAAGAACAATAACATTACACTACTTACAACACTACAGCTTTGAATACTACAGCTGGGAAGGTTGGAAGGTATACAGACTACGCTGGTTGCCAAAGTACGCATTCTGATACTTCTAACTTCAAAATATATTTTAGGGCATACAGATGACCATTGCAACTGCACATTCCAACAAAATACATGAAGACTGTCAGCGGGAATGCCAATATGCACTACAAGGATTTAGCCTTGTTTTGGATTCTTTCTAGGGTGGCCCACTCCCCATTGTTGAGGTGGATTCCCGCCATTTTTGACTTGCACATGTTCACAAAAAATAACGTTAGCTCAATACACATATGCTCCTACCTTATCGTACAATTGTCTACAATACTGTAATCCCATTCATTATAAACTCCAGACGGTGTGAAAGTGCAATAACCAACGCTAGAAGCATTTCTCACTTCTTAGATAGTGCTCATTGTTTAGATACACATGTTTACATACACAATAGAAAGAATAGGAATGCATTTGACCTCTTTACGAGAACTAACAGTTGGCCATTAGGGCAGAGTTTGGTGGTTTCACAGGAATTACCTTACGCAATAGCGATATTGTACAAGATAGAGCACTGTCTTTACTGTAAAATGATTAACATTGAACCATGAATGCTGCATTGCAAACTCACTTCATTTACAAAAAACCTCATCTACTATGGTTTAGTGGTCACCAATGTTGTTTCCAAAATGCAATTATATTCAATTCAATAATATAAGCGTACAATTACTGTGCATGTTTATTACAGGCTCATAGCAAAAAGGAAATATGAGAACGGCAGAAATGAACATCTAACCATCTCCGTCCAATAATGCATATTGCAGAGAAATTGAAATTCTGACCTTCTCTCACTGCATTTGACCATCTTCATGTGTTGTTCCTGTGAGCACTGCTGATTTTGGCACTGTCTCCTCATGCAAATGTGATTCTTCTTTGAGATCAACGTTGGTCCTCAATAAAGCCATTGTTGATGCCATATGGTTGACTGTCAGTCTTTTTGTTACTACCTCCGGTGATGTAAGCTGAGTGTTGGTGGTCACTTGACGTTCTTCTGTCAGGGTGTTCATTCCTATTGATTTCTCCAATATTGCTAGTCTTTGCATCATTTTTTCCTCTCTATCCATCATTTGTTTTTCTCTTTCCAAAAGTTTAAGATACGCTGGATGATTGGAAATGTCTTGTTCTACATGAGATATCATCCCTACCAGTGCTCAGAACAAGGTGAAATGAACTTCAGTGCTTACAACAATGGTATTCGTTTTAACTAGACATCCATGACTAAATTCACTAGCCTTGCATTGTATATGAATATGCAAGTCAAGACATTGCTGGCATGCAATGACTTAGAAGTACCTAAACCTGACATAGAGGCACCAACTTCTCCTTGCATTATTGCAGCAGTGTTTCTTGCCTTCTTAACCCTCCCACCGTAACCCTTGTCTCAAACCATTTCCGCTTGAAGTTCTATTGGGTCTAGAGTTCTTCCAAGTCGTTTACGGAGCTGCTCCCACACACGCACTTCCCCAGATGGACCTGTCCTGCCAAAATTAATGTGCACAGCATTAGCTTTCTTGCAATTTTCTGATTTTTGGATGCTTATCAGGTTTGTCAGTGCACTCGCAAGAGCAAGCCAGGTGCAATCTAAAATGACCTCTGGCCTCTTCTCATTATTCTTAAGTTTTGTCTTCAAGGCGTAACGCCTTTCAATAAGCCCTTTGGCAATAACTTCCTTCACACAACCAGTCTTGATGGGATTGCTATACTGCCACATAAGTTGAATCCACTTGTAAGTTTTGTTGACAGCGCTCTGGAGTTGATGGTTTATGTTGTGTATGGCAAGGTCAAGTTTCTTGGACAACAACTTCAACTCGGTCTTCCATTTACCAACCTCTTCTCCAAATGGCACTCCTGTATACTCATCAACCCAAAAAATGTTTCTGGAAAGACTTGCAAGATGACGTTGCTCCCTTTTAGCCTCCCTTGCTGCCTGCGCATGCCTCCTTTCCCTGCAATTGTCCACTTCTAACCTCCTAAATACCAACTCTTTGTCTAGCATGTGCTGATCTTGTGTGTGAAGATTCTCAGGAGCTCCTTGCATGTACATGATGGCATCGTTGTTCTCCTATGAACCCTTGTCTTCTCATTCACCATTGGAATCACCACATTCTTTGTTTACTAAGATCTCAGGCATACTTGGCTGTGACTCCTCCACACCAACTTTTGTTACAGCATCCTGCATAATACAGTAACGTTGCCATTATTTCAATGTCTAAAACTGCATATTCTCAATACGCATGTATTTCTAATATAATTAAAGCATACATGAACGTCCAAAACTATAGTTTAAACCAATTAAGTCCTATAGTTGTGATTTACAAGAAGAATAATAATAAAAATAACAACCCCCAAACTCCCTTGTCATAAACGTGTGAATTCACACATCTAATCAATTGGTTTTATGAAACAAACTTCTCCTTTTATAGCAGTTGTGCCATTTGAACAAAAATTTATATTTGTATCATTATGGTTGTCTCTGTTGAATACTGGAAAATGGGGGACAATAGATCCTTTGTAAACTTTCTCCTTCTCGTATCTTACATTGCTGTGCAATGTTTGTTGTGATAGAGCGTCATAACGCTCCCTCCCTGGTACAGGTATCTCTAGATTTCGTGGATTCATCGGTGACGGACTTGGAATCGTCCAATCCTGAGGTCTCTGCTTCCGCTTTACATCAGTTGCACCTTTGAAAGGTTGTTCCATGACTCTGTCAACTCTTATTGCTCATGTTGCTTGATAATCGGGTATGTGTAAGTTCCCTTTCATTCATAACAACATTTCGCATGTTAGTTTCAACTCTTTGCTTTTAGTATTCTTGTCAAAAATTCAGTTTGACCTGCAAGTACTAATTGTCACAATTCATGAGTAATAACACAAAATACTTTGTCTTCAGTATGAACTCTAATACTAAGGACACTAAAATAAATTCAACTGTCATTGTACATGCAATAGAATTTGAGATCAAAATAATATAAGTGAAGATAGCCCAAAATTAATTACTTCTTCATTAATTTTTGAATCTGATATTTAATGTTTGTAGATTTAATTCATACAAAGACATAAGTTAGAATACGTCAATGTATTTCTGCATGCCCACTCTGAACCATGTCATCCACCATTTCAAAAGACAGGTTGCAATCTTGGAAAATATAATTTCATAGCCACAAAACTGATATCCCTTTCTTTAGTCCACCATTGGGAATATTTAAATCAATTATAATTTAGAACCACATCTGGTTTCTACACCAATTCCTTAAATTCACGGTACCCCATCACACTATTTTCCTTTACAATTTGTCATACGTACAGTGAAATTGAAGACTAAGTAGGATTCACATGTGCATCATCTCATTCACTATTGTTATGGTCTTTTCCACGCGCACCTGAGGAGTGATTAGACGCCCTCATAAAATAGTTGTTGTTCAAGTACTCTTCCCCTTCTGGAGGTGCTCTTCTGTTCCCATTCCTTGCAAACACAGATGTTCCTATTCTTGATGTAGTAACATTGGTCCCAAGATTAGTCCCTCGAATCTATGGTACTGCTCTGCTCAAAGACGCTCTAGCAGTTTCCATAGCAAAGAAATGATTTGGAGGACTTTGTAATCCCTGCAAGGATGGTATTCTCTGAGAGAAGGACTGGATTGGCATCCACAGTGACAATGTCCTTGGCGCAGAGTTACTGTGCCCTTGCTCCATAGCCCTGAGTGGCTCTGGCATGTATCAATGTCCATTCGGAGTTCCATGAGGACTGTCCTTTGAAGGCACAAATTTGTCATTCCTCCTTCCGAAGTTTGCAGGCAAAGTCATATCTACTAAAAATAACACACACAATTATCATCCGGTAAGCGCTTCCCCGTACTTGAATAGCAAAAACTCATAAGGCATTACAGGTTTTACATGTTTAGGTTAGATAATACAAAATTTTCCACGTTTGACGTTAACTTATTATAATGGTTCTCCATCTGAACAATAGAAGACTGTGCATGATTAAGGTTCATATGAACTACCTATAATGCACCATTCTATTTATTCTTACCGCCCTTTTTTCATCAAATGTACAGCAACATTGAAAAAACAATTTCAGAGTTGGTAATTCTGTATTTAATGATAATTAATATTACCGTCATACAGTAGGTTATGACTTTCACAACTGTATGAGGTACTTCATTTCCAAGAATATCAAACATCATCAGCACATTCATTGATTTCCAAGTCCATTGGAAATTTGAATTACGCTCCTCTGATTTCATGAACAACGTTTGCACATGATTTCTCAAACGTTGCTTCTCCATTACAAATATTGCAATTTCAAGTCAGATTTTGCTTTGAGAAAGGTCTCTAAGCATCACTGAATTTGCCATAAAGTACCAAACATTCAAGAGAACATAACATGAACCCACCACATGTATCCATAAGTACTCCAAAGAAAAAGGAGGGACTCCTACTCAAATGCACTAATTTCTATAATGAATAGCATGTATATTGTTTTACCATCCCCTGTAGAAATAGTTTACTCAATGTTACTATTCCTTATATACCTAATAACTATAAATAACAAACTTTGATATGTCCTCACATGAGTTTCTTAGAGGTCATAGTCAAGATTTATCTTCCATGCTTTCATTTTTCATCCCCTTCAATTCATCCCTTTCATTGCGTACATAACAGTGATGTTCATACTAAGCATACCCATTATGAAGCATTCCATGTACATAGTAACCTTTCACACTTATTATGTTAATTTACTTAGAAGAAGTGCTTTAAACCTCACATGGTTTTCTTGGATCTCCACCACTGAAGGAAGGAGATAGCATAGAAAAAATTATTAACTTTTAGAGGCCAAGAACACTTTCACTTTGAATAACTTGTAGGAATTATAAAAAATGTATCTTAATTTTACCTGTGCTATGTGAAACCTGTATTAACATTGCCGAATGGGGGACAGTCATACTTTCAATGAATGAAAGGGCCATTGTACCACTTCTAAAGACCAAACAAGAATAGTATGACATATTACAACATTTCAGTAACTACGAGGTTGGGCATGAGGTCCATAACCGCTGCATATGGGTGTAGAAGAAAAGTTTTCAAAAGTTCTTCGAACTGTTTACATCAGTTCATGAATTAACCTAACTGCCAGACTTCCATGACATATGCTTTTAGTATGTTACTAACCTCTTGATTCTTCAACAAAGGAATTGTATTTAACTGGTGCCTTGTCTTTGCATACCTCGGAAAATATCAGTGTCCCCTTTTGACAATTTTGCAATTAGCATTAGCATGCAGTAGGAACAAGAAACAAAATTTAGTCTCAATGACTTCGTAGTATTCCTTTAGAAACATGCAATAAGGCATTGCTTCAGTCATTATTGCAAAATAATAAAAAATAGACGTCTTTGCAAATGAAATAACAATACTAAAATGTGCCTACAATGCTCGGCGATTCAATGAAAAACCCTTACAGCATTATACTCTTGCGGTACAATATACCATCCCGCAACTTCAAACACAAAATGCCATACTAAAACAAAGAAATGAACCCCACAGTACTACACTCTCCTCCACAACCAAAGCTCCTAAAAGTACTGCAAAGTTCACAATTTGCATGACTGTGACACGAGAAGTAACAATACAGTAGTATTCATTGGATTCAATGCCTTTTCATTGGAAATCAACTAGCACTCATCTTTTGTTACAAGCTTAGATTTAACAAAGCGTCATGGCCATAAAATATTGACCACACAGCACAAGACACGTACCTCTACAATGTCTTCCACATTTAGAAGTTCCCATGCTGAAGTTATTGAAGGTACTCTACCTCAACCTGTAAAATTGCATTGCGTGGGTTCATTATCTCTGGAACTTCAGAGGTTAAGACTTAGAATGCCTACATTATCTCCAAGTGAACGCCACCAAACATCAACTCCGACTTCTTTGTGAAGTTGCAGTAATTGCTGATGCCAAATACCAAAAATTAACCAGTACGTAGTTGCACTTGTTGTAAGTCTTCCCCCAAACTTTCATCCTCGCTATTTATTCCTAGAAAAAACTGAAATTAAAAAACACGTGCAAACTCAGAGAACAAAACTCCGGTTTGACAACAAATGAACACACTCCAGGTGCAATCTCTAACATTACAACCATGTTGCACGACCTCACGAAGGTCCTCAAATGCAAACTCTCCATAGCTTGAAAAGAATGGAAAGTTAGAATTACTGTCACTGAATACGTATGGCGGAGGAGAAGAGGATGGTGACATGACCGTGCTAAAGTGCACGTTGATTTGACATTTCGGAACCCTAAGTCTCATCATGCACAATCTTTGTAAAGTGACTACTCACTCAACTATAATTATGATGCAATATGAGTAATTGGTGTAGAGTCAATTTCTGTCAATGTGTTGTGAATGTTTTCATTACACTTTGTACTACAGGAATGAGTAACAACTGTGATTTTTTTGTTCTTAACAAGCAATGAGTTCCCTTGCTCTCTAAGGTTGCCTATGAACAAGCGCGTTGGAGATCGTGCGCCTTATGTAGTTCCTTCTGAAGGTTTACATTAAAGACTTAGGATTTGCATTCAGAGTAACGTATTATGCCATTCCAATTAGGATTAGCTCTCCTCCGCAGACATATTTTTTTCCTCAGATACAGCGTGCATGATTCCATGTTCAATTTGGTTTGCAATTTGAATTTACTTTGTTAAAGCCAATACTAATGACCTTCACTGATATAGTTGTATTGCTCTCCAGGAGCATTTTACGGCTGGATTGAGAGCATTGAAGGAACTGTGAGTGACAAAATCAAGGGGCTTCACAAAAGAGTAAAATATTAGGTATGACACCATCTATAATACGTTCCTATATTCTTGTATGAAGGATTTATTAATATCACAGTCTAACTTAACGATTGTGGAAGAAGATGTAAATATCAATACTGCTTAAGCAATGATGAATTGCACAGTCATCAGACTTTTTCTGCCCTACCCTGTAAACGTGTGTAATTGTAAAAATGATTTCAACATTACATTGTTTGTTTGCTTTGCCGTTAACCCTTTTTGTCAATTTAACTGTATTTTTTTTAATAAGGGCATACTCTGTGGAGAAACGGAAATGCTTGTTTGTAATGTAGTTTGGTTGCGCAAAATTTGTCATTGTCTGCAAAGAGTATTGTGACAGTGAATTCCAATGAAACTATATTTGCTCATCTACGGCCCCGTTGATATTTTATGTAACCTAAAATCGGGCTCTACATTTGGCAAACATGTATATGCTTTGCTAATTCTATGATCTTGCAGAACATGTTGAAATTTCTAGTTTTTAATGTGGAACTCTATATGCTAGTTTTGGCAGTGAAGCCGGTGGCTACATTTGTCTTTGCAGTTCTTTATTCATTGAATTCCATTATCACCAACAATTCCCGATACAAACAAAAGTGCATAAATAAATTCAAGAAATGGATTCAAGTCAGGTGAACCAGTGTTACCATATAGTAAGAGCAATATCAGCAAGGGAAGGCCTGCAACGCTACTGATGCGCATGCAAGAAGTGTCACAGAATGATATTCCAAGATGTGCAAGTTATAGAGCGGCACCACCTCAAATATGGCAGAGATAGGCACTTAGTGTATCCACTTCTGGTAAGATTGTGTACGGTAATCTCTTTATCGTTGATGTAGAGTTTGATCAATTTGTCATCTTCAAAAAAATTAAATGAATAAATGAATTTCATAGCGCTATTTTAAAAGTTATGTAGAGTTTCTTCCTCACATTATTTGCAAGGACGCTGTACTTCATTCATTTAATACTTGTAGTATAATATAACTATCGTATTGTGAACAAAAATATTGACTAATGAAAATGAAAACCTAGGCATGCTTTTGTTTGCTGAGTGAGAATTAAAGTCGTTGTAATGTACCTGTCCAAATTGGTACTGTTATTATATTATTGTAGCCGATATAGTGTTGACAAACTTATTCAATTTGTTATTGGTTAATTGATTAAATGCAGTAAATAGTGTAGATATATCATTATAGTAAGTATTCTTTTCTAGTAGTTCCATTGCCAAGGTGTTTCACAAAAATTAAACACTCTATTACTATAAAATGAGGCGCAGCACAGCTGCAATTATGTTTAATTTGGATTAAGTTGCAACTGCAAAGTAAGGAAAATTTGATGATAGGAAGGTCATGTTCAAAAGCGAAATGACTTCATGCACTTGAATGAGTCAATAGGTTAAGTTTGTCAATTCCATATGTATGGTTGATTCTAATTCTACAAAAGATGTCTCTACAGCTTTTTGGTGCTCTCTATGCCCTTGGATGTAGCCTTTCCTGCGTTCTTCCATGACTTGTTTTCTAAGATTATTCATTGATTTACTGGTTTTTTATGTAACCATGTTTTTGTGATGATGTATTCATGTGCAGGGGAATGAGTCAGCTGCAGTATTTTTTGAGGATGAGGGTGCAAGACGACATGAAATTCCGCCATAGAAAGGGGATTACTCATTTGAGGATGTCGACAACAGTAACAAAGCTATGGATACAGACACAAATATTAACCTTCAAGAAATGACGCATGACTACTTTGGGCAGGCAAACGCCACTCACAAAGAAATCAGGGAGGATCCAGATGAAGTTTTGGATTTTGATGATCTCTCTGCAACTGAAGAAGAAAAAGATTAAACGGAATTGCTAGAGTTGTTTCTGAGGCAATCAGCAGAGCCGCTGTTCCCCAAGTCTTCAAGCAGTGCCTTGAAATTTAGCGTGGTGCTCATGTCGCTGTGCACCCTCTATTCAAGTAACCATTACTTCTTAGATGAATTGCTTAAGTTTCTCAAAAATGACATTCTACCTTCCATGAATAACTGCCCACGGAATTCGTGCGTCTTGAAGTCCATGTTAAAGAAACTGGGACTTTCTCATCAAACAATACATTGCTATGTTTGTGGGAAAACTTTGTACTAGAAAGGTACATCTCACTTACAGCAGTGTCCACGTTGTAAAAAGTCTAGGTACATACAAGGATCTACAATAGTACCTGTTCAAGTGCTTAGGTATTTTTCCATCATTAAGAGGCTGCAAAAAATGTACTGATGCCCAGCCATTGCAAAGCTTTTGTAGTGGCATGCTCATAATCAATCAAGTGATGGTAAAATGAGATCAGTTATCAATGGGGAGCGATGGCGCTTCATTCATGAAAAACACCCTACCTTTAATAGAGAACCTAGGAACGTCCAAATAGGTCTCTCTCTTGACGGCGTTAATCCATATAGTGTCCAATCATCCACACATTCTGTGTGGCCTGTTCTCTTAGTTTTCTACAACCTTCCACCTTACCTGGTTACAAAGAAATTTTTCTTAACCCTCACCATGATAATTCCAGGTCCTACATCTCCATTTGAGGAATCTATAGATATCTATATGCAACCACTAGTTCACGAACTGAAGAAGCTGTGGACAAGGGTGAGGGCAATTGACATGTTTGTAGAGCCAAGCTCTGGAAGGAACTTCTTACTTTGGGGATGCTCATGTGGACTGTTAATGACTTCCCGGCATACACACTTGTATCAGGTCAGACTAGGAAGGGCTTTGCATGGTGCCCCATCTGTAGTGAGGGTACTTTTGCAGAGCATTCCAAGGAAGTTAACAAGATGTTGTACATGGGTCACTAGCATTGGTTGAAGAGAGACCACCTGTGGAGGAGCGCTGCTACTGCTTTTAATGGTGAATGTAATTATGACAAGGCTCCAAATTGCCAATCAAGACAAGATATAGTTGAACGTGGTGAATTACGGAAAATGTATCTATAAGGGGGTGGGCGTCCTAATGCGGGGAACAATCCGGTGAAGAAGACTGGTGTCAAGCAAGTCAGCAAGTTATTTGACCTACCCTACTGGGCGATGAGTGTTTCAAAGGAATTTTTTGTTCTCAAAAATTGTTTTCTATGAATTTGATTTATCTCTATCCGCTGTGTAAGATGTGAAGTGTGAGAGGCAGTTGCGGTTATTGTGTTACTCTACATTATCTAGGATTGATAGGGTGCAACACGTGATTTTTTTTTGCAAACTAATGGTATGATATAGCAAACATGTAATTATGTATTAAAACTGCCAAAACAGTGCTCTATTCATAAGGGATGTGATTTATTAGGGCACATCACAATGGCAGTCAACGTTTTGATTGTCACTATTGTCTTTAGTGAAACGTTGCATTGCCCATGCATTGGCTAATGTAATACTATTTTTTTTTTAAGTTCTACAATAATTGCCAATGCGTTACTGTATATTGTAGTTATACAATAGTTGTGTCATTGGTAGCTTAATGTTATTTGTGTACAATCGACAATTTTGAGAAATGAAGAATATTAATATAGCATATGCTATATCTGCAGGAACTTCCACTTTGGCATGTCTTGGATGTAATGCACATTGAGAAAAATGTGTGCAACAATCTGATGTGCACAATTTTTGGAGAAAATGATGGGATTAAGTCTAGACAAGACATGAGAGCTCAAAACATCCGACCGCATCTACACTTGCAAGACCAAGGACAAAGGCATGCATATTTTATGCCAGACGCATTGTACGTTCTCACAAAGCAGCACCAAGACATTTTTTTCCAAACATTGTCTACTTTGAAGTTTCCCTCCAAATATGTCACTCCTTTAAGTTAGAGAATTAAAGAAGGAAAGATGCAGGGACTTAAAACTCACGACTATCATGTACTACTCCAGCAGGTACTACCACTTTGTCTTAGGAACATAGGAGATGCTGGAGTAGTTCATGCTATTATGAAGGTGAGTAGGTTGTTTAGGAGATTATGTGCTAAAGTAGTGGACACTTCTCAAAAGCAACAGATGTTGGAAGAAGTTGCAGAAGCTGTTTGTTACTTAGAGAGGGAGTTGCCACCATCATGTTTTGTCATAATGTTACATTTGCCAATTCACTTGGTCGAGGAGCATTTTATTTGTGAACCAATCCACAACAAGTGGATGTATCCATTTGAGCGCTTTATGAAGGTTTTCAAAGGCTATGTCAAAAATAAAACCAAACTCGAGGGAGCATGGCATGTGCGTACACAAGGGAAGAATCTATAGGATTTTGAACAAATATCTATCAAACTACACCCCAACAACAAAAAGGGCATGGGACAAAAACAAAGAACCTACCATGTATGAAGAAGTAGAAAGTGGGAAGAAGAACCGATGTATGGATTTCACATTCCAGAGAAATATATAGGAGTTTGTTTTACACAACACAGTACATATGGAGGCATACAGAAGGTGAGTTGCTCAATGTCTTTCTTATAATGATGGAAATCAATCTTTTCATTTTGTGAAACACGGTGTCTCTTCTACTTGTGTTCTATTGTTGCAATGTTGATTTTTGTAAAGGGGATGTTTAGGTAAAATTCAACTACTGATTCACGGAAATTATAAAGAAGTTGTTCATATATGGATTCCAAAGGCAGTAGCTCCCTAATTCATTTGTCTTTGTGCTCAATCGCGTGTCAAAGTGGCATGCTTAGTTGGATTCTGAAGTTGCTACACTAGTCGGGAACTGAACTAATTACTAAAGGTCATGTCCGTGCTTTTGTTGTTGTCAGAGTGTAGGCATTGTACGTAGAAGAGAGGAGGAAATATACTGGTACAAGTGGACTGTATTTGTGGATTGAAGGTTCACCTCTTTCTCATTGAACAGATATAATTAAAAAGTTTTGTGTATATTGTTATGTTGGTGTTGCGGCAGTAAGTGTCGTAGTTGCGTTCTTTAACGTCAAAGATGCCTTTTGAGCAAAACAAAATTTTTAAAAAGCCCCTTCTGATGTGACTGGTCAGTGATTGACTTGTCTACCGGTGAGTTAGGCATGTACTAATTGAAAGCTGATTTTGCAATTTTATGAGCAGCCGTGTAATGACTAGGTATGAAAATTATAACTCTTAATGCGGAACCTAACATTCCAACGATATGTCCAGTATTCAGTATTTGCCACAATATCCACAACCAAGGTTGATAGTGATTGAAGAAAACAACGAGAGGATTATGTGTGGGAATTACCTATGTTTTGGCTGTTGATGGGTTGGGAAGGTTAGTGTCGACAAGCAACGGTAATGAAAAATTCTATATGTTTATTGAAAAAAACTTCATACACTTTTGGTCACGTAAATGGTGTTTGCTTTATAGAGGATGGGTTTACTGTAACATTGTAAGCCAGAAATTTACCTCTAGGATACTTTTTGGGGTTAATGTTATGAACTTCTAGCATGTGGACCTTCTGTATTCCTTTTCTTTTTTAAGACAATATGTATTCTTGTAAGAATATTTTTTGACTTGTCTGATAGCAAAGAGGATGTTGCATATGTTGTGTTTAGTGCTTTTTTGTGTGATAAAAAAACACAAAAGATGTGGTAAAGTGGGGACATTAGAGTGAAACCATGAGAACGGAAAAATGGAAAACGTTAAAGTATATGTCTGCCGGTGCTGGCTGTATTGTTGTCCTAATGTATTCTTCTTTTTGAGAGCAGTAGATATGAAGATGCAGTGCATGATCGAGAAGCCCAACGCATATTATTTAGAGGAGAGAATTGGAGACGCGGAAGGGCTCCACAAATTGTGTTTCCAATGGACCTGCATCTGTTGCCAGAGTTTGCTACATGGGTGGCTGATGAAGTGAGACGCAACCAAGAGATGGAGAACCCTATTCTTGACGATGTTGTCAACACTATTATAGGTCCGGCGCCAATAGCAACGTCATACAGGTCCATGTCTGCGTTTGGCAATCACTTTTGTGTGTTGAGGGCTGAAGCAACTCTCAAAACTGCAGACAGTGGAATTTTGACTATCTTTAGACAATTTTCTCAAAGTGGACAAAATGATGCAAACCAGGTGTAGAGCAATGTCAAGTACCTGGGCCACTTAGACAAAATACTTGAGCTACATTACTCGCGTCATTCTATAATAGTGCTTGTGTGTGATTATGTACAAGCTAACTATGTTGGACGCGATGCCACTATTAAGAAGGATCAATGGGGCTTTACATTAGTTAAGTACGATAGGCGTCCTGACTATGTCAAACAAGATAGCTTCTGTTTTCCAAGACAATGTGAGTAAGTCTACTATTTTGAAGTTGCAAAAGATGCCGGTTGGAGAGTGGTTCTGAGAAAATAGGTGCGTGGGAGACAAGTTTTACCTAATACGAAGGATGACTTTGACAGTCATCTATTTGATATTGGAGCAGATGACAAGTTTGTGGGTCTGCGGATTGACCAATATGTTGGTGACGGTTCACGAATTGCTTCATTGACAGGATGCAATGTTGCCATGAGAGAAGTTCTTGTACCTAGTCGGAATTGGTCATTTAGATTGCAAGGACACGGCAGATCAGAAGATGCAGGTCAAGGTTGAAAGAGAGGAAGGAGTGAGGACAAATATGAAGGGCGTCAAGGTCAATGTCATCCTCCGGATCCAGCGGTTCAGCAGCCTCCTATTGGGGGTTCTATGCATCAGACAGATGACACCGTCGATCTAGATTTTGGCAGCCGACAAGATTTGGAAGAGGACTTTTGATGCAGTACAAGAGCACGTGAAAGTATTCAAAGAAGGACCAACACTTTAATTACATAACAGTTATTTGCAAACCAAATTTTCCAAGATCATGGAGGAAGTGACAAGGACATAGACCTAGAGGCAAGGAATGAAGTGGTCGATGACAATAACTTATCCTCGTCATCTGAAAGGTCTTGGAAATGGGCTGATGGCTTATGTTCAACTACTTGCTAATAAATCATTCAGTACCACAGATTTACATGCAAATTTCAGTCTTGAACTCTTGTGTATATATTGTTGTACTAAAGAAAACAATTTGTCTGTTGAAGTATCTGATATTGTTCATTTCTATGTGAACACCACTGCAATTTAACATGTGGACACAAATGTCAAAGTATTAAGAATCTTTGTTGAAGTGGAACCCACATAGTCATATTAAAGTCAACTTGTCAATTTGGGGTTTTAAATTATATATTGCACGGGTGAATATTTGAAGGACCCACCACTATGACTGTGGTAATTGTTGTCCCTCCTTTCCAAGAAATTATTAAAACGGCCAAAAGCACAAGATATTACCAAAAAAAAAAATTCAAACACTTTGTTTTGTCAATACTAATAGAATATTGTCAATTTCCAATCAATTCAGACCGTGTTTCCCTGTTGTGCATGTGTGATTATTCAACAATATATGAGCTGCTTCAACAATTGAGCACTTGTCATTTGCTTTGGAAGCACTGGTATCAATGTAAGTCATTGAAGTAGGAAATGACCAAAACAATAACAAAAATAACAAGCAATTAGATAACAGACAAGATAAGGTCATATTAGGTAAATTGGGAAAACAGAGGTACCATTTTGTACTCAAGTCACCTCAAACCAAATCCAAAAGTATTAGATTCAGTTTGAGTCACTAAGAATTTTTCCCTCACAAATTCCTCCTCTCAGGTGAGGACACGTGTCCCAAAAAAAATGTTGGAGTTTTGTTTGGGATGATCACCCTAAACCTTCAGAAGTCCCAAAATGACCTCTTTCGCCCAATTTACCTAACATGATGTTAGATGTAAAAGGAAACTTGTACTTTTGTCTTAGCCACTGATTTTACCTTCAAAAACAATCAGTTTTTGGTTAGGCGTTTACGTTTATGTCTTATATTATTTGAAAGGTCTATTCTACTACTTCAACTTCACCAAATAGTGGGATGTTCCAAAACCAACAATTTGCTGCATATGATATTCACGTCATTGCGCACTAGCGGAGGACTCAATAATATGTAAATTAGGGAGAGGCTGATTTGTTTTAAAACTAATACTGTATCAAATTTTTAAGGTTACAAATCTACAGTGACTTAAAAATTCATTAAAAAATATGCGTTGTATGTCATATACATATACTATATGGTGCATTGCACTAATCTAGTTAGTTATAAATGTGCTTTTAATTTGTTTTTGATTCAACATTTGGAAGGTTTGTGTACGTAAGCTTAGTTGCAGTTTTATTTTTTGAGTTTTTTTTGGCAGCACTTAAGATTTATCAAGTATGCAAAGATTGTGAAAACGAAAAGATTAAAAAGCATGAATAAAGGCACTTTTATGTGGTAATCTATTTTTAAATTTAACTCAGTCTTTGATTAAGTTTGTGCAGTTTGAATCTGTCTTTGTCTCAAATCGTATTGCAGTTATAGAAATATGCCATTGAAAATTATATACAATGTACAGTACATTAGTATACTTATTCATACTAACAAAAATATTTTTAAGTATTTTTAGATGTTTTAAATGATTATTTTATACTATCAAGAAAATGAGAAAAAAATCTCCACATTGCAAATGGGAACCAAATTTTATGTTTTCCAAACAGATTGACAAAAACCCTGCAAATTGCATATCAAATCCAGTTATCCCACCTCCAAAAGAAAGTGTTGCCACCATTTCATCGCAAAGACAATTAAGTCGCCACTGGCTGGACATTTGGAAAAGCAAATTCGCCAGTCGGCACTTAAACCTTTCAATGAATTTTGTGTGCCACTTTCTTACTATAGAATTTACAGAGCAATCAGAGCAACATAAAAGTAAGAAAAAACTTCGTCATTATTGCTCATCCGGGCTAATGTACAAGTTGCTATAAGGAAGACACACCCTTTCCCAAGCGTTTAGGTTTAGGGTACCGTAAGGTCTCAGAAAATTCAGGAATTTTTTTGGTAGGGTAAACCTTTTGATCAACAAACTATCATGGAAAGTTACTTATGTGGATAAAAGTATTCTAAAATATTTCATATTAAAGGGCAAAGTTAGTGCTCAAAGGATTCCTAAGAGCAACTCTAAACTAACCTTGAAATTGCTTGGATGTGTTCCTATAACGACACTTGACATTTCCAATCCCAACTCTCCCTAACTAACTTAGCAATTGGTATGTGTTAGGATTCACTTGTGCAAGTAGTGTTCACTGCTCCACTTTGGGTTCAATAGTGAGTGGTGAAACCCTCAAATATAGGGTGTAAAATTGGGAGCCACTTGGGAATGGGTGTGTCTACCTTACCATTAGCAAAATGTAATTGAACCAAATGAAAATTTTGATAATATGATTCACAATTTAACCCCTAAATGCCCAAGGCTTGTTTTGAGTTTCTAGGAATTTTCTTTGAACATAACAAAAAGTTAACATTTTGATAAGTTGTATCAAATTTTTTTTAAATTGTAACCATACAAATTCAAACTAGATATGCTAGACATCACATAGGAAAAGAAAATACAACATTATTGCTTATGGATTAAAAGATTATAATGTTTGATCAAGAGGGCGTTAAAAGAGAAAAAATGATTTCAAGTCTTTCAATCCTCCTTTCGCATGTCAAATCTAAACTGTTGGTCACCAAAAAAATACAAGGTTAACGGACATAAGATAAATAACTCCAATCCATTTATGGCTTTTCAAAATCTTTCACAATTTTTTTAAATGAAGTTCTAGTGTGAATTTTTCTCCAAGATCTAGTGTATTTGAGGCTCATTTTCATGAGCTCTCAATACTAAAAAAGTCAAGATTGCAATGGACAACCTTGCACAAAATCTTGAATAGAAATTTCACTATCAATAATTTTCAAAATCAGGTTTTTGATGCTAAAACTAGACTTTAAAAAGAATAATTCTAAAATATTAAATTCTAAAAATAGCAGCTTAGTTAGGTTTTATTGAACTTTGAAGTATTGTCGGCACCAAAATGTGGTGCCTTGAGCATTTAGGGGTTAATTTCTCCATGAAAAGATGGTATCAAGTTTAGATATCCATATTCTAAGATATTTGACCTCAAGTCCAAATGATAGTTGAACAAAACTCTTGAAGAAGCTTCATGTTCCAAAAATTGAAGCTTGCACATCTCTTTAACCCCTCACCGCCCATGGTATTTTTGAGTATCTCAGAATTTCTTGAAAGTGAACAAAATGCCGGCATTTTGATCAATCTTATCAATCTTCTATGAAGCGCAAGCGTACAAATTCAAAGTAGACATGTTATAGATCACATAGGAAAAGAAATCACAACAATATCACTTGTGGATTGAAAGATTATAATGTTTGATCATGAGGATGTTAAACCTGCAAAAGTGATTTGAATCTTTCAATCCTCTTTTTGCATCTCAAACCTATAACTAAGGGTACCAAAAATATATAAGTATGTAAAGTATAACATGCATAACCCCAATCAATTTACGGCTTCTCAAAATCTATTCTACAATTTTTTAAATTGAGTTTTTAATGTGATTTTTCTCCAAGTTCTAGTGTACTTGAGGCTCATTTCCAAGAGCCTTCAACACTAGAAAGTGAAGATTTGCAGTGGACACCCTAACACAAAATCTTGAATAGACAAATTGCTTTAATTCATTTTCAAAATCAAACTCCTAATGCTAAAACTAGACTTCAATAAGTATTTAAAAATAATAATAATTACTAAAAAATTATTGAAAAAAGGTCACACATCTTTGAATAAAATTCAAAAGGGCCCAATTTAGGCCCCTTGGACGGTGAGGGGTTAATGTACTCACCAAACTCCAAAACAAGTGTGGACTCCCAACGTGGGATCCTATCACTTAGTGGAATTTCAATTCTTAAACTCAAGATGGTGAGTCTTTGCTTGGTCCAAATCTATCCAAGGATCTTTGTGCATTAAAAATAAAAATAAACAAACCCCTTAATAATCCAAAAAAATTCTAATAAAACACAATATAATTTGGAATTTTTCAATATACTTATTTTGTTTTTAAATTTGAGAAACCAACTGAGTATGAACAAATTGAGAGGTTGTTGAGTAACCAAAAAAGACATATCCAATTAAAAAAACAAAAATCCGAGTGAACTAAAATAGAAGTAGAAGTCCACCAAGTTAAAATAACTCCCCGGACTGCCAGGGGATGGTTCTGTGGGACCAATGCTAGCGACCATTTGTAAGTTTGTGTACCGCCCTAACTTAGTTGGGCCGGTGCAGACCGGGAAGCGCTCAAGATTCAAGAGTATCTTATTGGCCAATGGGAGGGTTTTGAATATTAGAGCTTTTACAATGAAGCGGATGGCCGGTAGATGGAAACGTCATGTTATCATCTTTTTTTGTCAAAATTAGAGGGGAGTTCACATGTAGCGGTGAAGATTTGGGGTCACCTCTCAAGGTGACCCCAAATCCTTACCATCGTCTAAAACACTCCTTCTCACATGAAGTGATGTAAAGAGAAAATCATGTCAACTAAGAATAAAAGGAATAAAAGTGCTCCTACACCGGACATCCGGTGCCCGGTGTGAAAACATGCACCAAACGGACAAATCCACAATGACATGACAATTTTCCCTCCAAACTCAATTGGATGAAGCATTGGACAAGGGCTTTTGGATGTTGGCTCCAAACATCTTGGTCTAAATTGGCTCACACTCTGACTTTTGGTAACTTAAGGTAGACAGACCCATACCCAACCGTTTAAAGGGTTTGGGGTACCTCAAGGTCTTCAAAAATTCAAGAATTTTTTTAATAGGGTTAGCCTTTCAACAAGTTGTTTTGGAACATAACTTTTGTGGAAAAGAGTACTATATATTATTTTATATTAAAGGGCAAAGTTGCAGCTCATAGGGTCCCTATTAGCAACTCTAAACTACCCTTGAAAGTGCTTGGATGTGTTCCTATAATGGCACTTGAGGGTCCCAATCCTAACCATCTCAAAGTAGCTTAGCACTTGACATGTGGCCAAATTTACTTGTGCAAGAGATATTCATTGCACTACTTTGAGTTCAACAATGGGTGGAGAGAAGCCCTCAAAAGTAGGGTGCGGACTTAGGGAGGGGTGAAAGAATGGTGTTTCTACCTTACCTAAAGACTCTACACCATCCATGGCAGTAATGTAGTTTCATCTTTGACACCCCCATCGCTTCACATTGCCAGATTGTTTCATTTCATGGATACCCTTGTAATTTGCAATATTTTAATAGATACCCCTACTTTTTCAAAAATGTCACAAATACCCTTGGACCAAAAAAATAGGTGTTTGTTTTGTAGTGCATGCCACTTCTGTTCTTCCTTTGTGCGCACACATAACAAGAAAGAAGTAGTCAAGGCACAAATGGAAAAAAGTGACATGCATAACAAAATAAACACCTAATTTTTTTTTGTCAAAGGGTGTTTTTGATATTTCTGAAAAAGCAGGGGTATCTATGAGAATATTTCAAACTACAAGGGTATCCATGAGAATTTCCCTTGTTTCTACTGCACAACATTAAGGGGGTTTCATATATCTCAAAAAAACAATGAATGAATGGTCGTGATCAAGTTTTTGTTCACCAATGAATACGCTATGACAACCTCCAAAAGATCGTCATGGCTTGTTCACAGAGTGACTTGCACACATTTTTCACAAATCTTATTCACGTGAACGATTTTGGTGATGAACGGCATATTTGAAACCCCCTATTATGTAGTAAGCTTATGTATTTGTATCACATTAAACCTTTGACTAAGTTAGGATGCAGAGAATTACTACAAAGATATTCAATGTGTTTTACAACTGTTAAGGCAACAAGAAGACGAGATCAACTATCTCTGACACTACCCCAAAGAACGCCATAACAAATTCAGATTGGACACGCATTGCATAGTATTCAACAAAGTACAGTACAAATCTAAAAAATTTACCACCTGCGCTTTGAGCTCTTATAAAACTTTCAAATACCATTCTCGGACTTCAGCTAATCTATTGCAGCTTGTAGCTTGTGTGACTAAAAATTGTAACCCATTGGCAGCAATTTGCCTGTGACTAAAAAATTCAGTCCTCCAGTCCTCCATACAGCAGCCAGAGAAATTTGCTCGGTTACAGCTCACCATAGGCCGTAATTCCAACTTTACAGAGGCACACGAACAAGAAGGAATTCCCTCACGCAAAGAAGGTACAACCAATGCAGTTCACATTGCAAAGGATTATCAAATCAAAGCATGCTGATTGAGGTTACTGCTCGGGAATCACTACGGCAGAACCAGCAGGTAGCTAATCCATGCCTCCAGAGAGCGCATGTCTATCAGTAAATAATTACACTAAAGAAAAATATGGTACTCCAATATTATCGATCAACCCGGGTCAGTAGTACACAACGGGGTTCGAATGGGCTGGCTGTCTATAAGCACCACCTAAAGGCGCATAGATGCACTGCAGTCAAGGGGAAAAGGTAGCCGTTTAACCCTCTACAAAGAATGTTCCTAATGCAGGACTTCTGAGAACCTAAAATGTTAAGAAAAACATGATGCAACTACTACAAGGGGGCGTTCTTACCCGTGTGCTATCGTAACAATCGCAAGTCAAGGCCATCCTCTTCATCAGTTACCTCCCGTTTCTTTCCAAGACCCTGAAAAATGCTATCCAGTGTCTGCGAAGAAGTAGGCTGCAGTTGGGGCCTCTCCTGTCGCATTGGAGCAAATCGTTTGGTTCCGAAATTCTGCAACCCGGACTTCATCGTATCCCAATTCAATGTGAAACCAGTTCCATCTGTATTGTTCAATTGCTGAGGCGCTACAGACGGCGCCGCATGCAAGTCTATCAAGGCTGGAGTAGGTGCTGGAGGAGTCGGAATGTTCCCAGCTGACACTCTAGTATCGCCACTAAGGGGTGGTTTTGACTGATTTCTGTAGTTGCCATCAGATACTTTCAGAGTTGTATACTTGTTAACGAGGGCATCCTTAGATAAGGGCTTTTCCACACGCCCCTGATGACGATTTCCAGAGCCATCATGGCTGTCTTCCCTGACGTGAGAGGTTGGTTTAAGGCTTTGCTTCTCCGGAGGTACCTTCTGACAGTAAGTATTCATTCATTAGCCAAACATAACAGAGATTATCCAGCTGCTACCAAGATATAAGTGGGGAGCTAACATAACGCTCACCCTCAAACAGAAACACATAAATCGTTTGTAACAACTTGCTTAACAAGCAGTGAACGCGTAGACTGGCTTTCATGTTAAAAATATTTATCTACCCACTAAAATCAGGAGAAGCATAAGGTGTGATGAATACCTTTCCAAGGATAGCTTCAACCTCTATGTCCAACTCTGCACTGCCGAAGTTACGAGCCAAGGGCACAACGTTCTCTCCCACCACCATACCTTGATCAAGCCAAGAGCGCTCTGCCCACCAGCAACATTGAAGTGATGAGAACAAGGAGAGTGTAAACGGAACAATAGAGTAGAAAGTTGATAGTGGAAAGACAAGAAAACTATCTGCTGGCCTTAATGTCACTCATCCATAACAAAAGTTCCTAGATTTGGAATTCAGGATGTCTACTAGCAAGAGTTTCAACATATCTATATATTGTTTCAACTAATAATAACATAAAGAAACTCAAAAGTGAAACCTGTTTCTTCGACAATTGACAAGAAATAATGAAACAAAAAAAAAAAACACTTCATGTATATCACCTACCGTCCTAACTCTGCATCTTGTTCAAGCCAAGAGCGCTCTATGCAACAGCAACGTTGAAGTCATAAGTCCAAGGAGAATCTCAACAATGTAAAACTTAAATTTTGATGGTAAAAAAACAAATAAACCTACTATTTGACCTTCATGCCACTGTCCACAACAAGAGATCCTAACTTACAACTGAGAATGCCTAAAACCTAAAGAATCATCGATAATAATAACATCAAGGAACTCAAAATTAAAGCGGAGATCTTTGACAGTTAATAACACTAAGAAAAAAAATACTGCGGATACCACTTCAAGGGAATTCAAAAGCAAATCATGCAATGAAAATAAAAATTCGTTCACAAGTAGCTTTCACATAAAAATAACTTTGCAGGACGAATTCGGACACCCTCGATGATTCAAGTACCTTTCCGAAGAATGATAAGGCCTGATGGATCAAATCCTTCACCATCTTCAGCATCATGGTTTCGAAAATATCGCCAGCTTCCAAAGTAATCCATTACTCGATTCAGAACATTGCTCGCTAATAAGCCTGTGTAAATCACCATAAATATTGGATAGAATGTGTTGAATCTTTCATCTCCAATATATGGGATGACTGTCATAGAACCCATTTTCTGCATCCATAAATCACACATAAAAATAAGACGACTCCCAAAAGGCACCACGTCACTTGAAAACGTCCAATCCGCATAGTTGGTGGATTTTAGCGTGTAGCCATTCAGTAAATTTAATAGCAACCATACAACTGATTGCACAATTCAAACCCTAAGCTGCAATAATGACCACTACATTGGCTCTGAATGTCCAATTACAACCAGACTCTCCAAAGTGGAACATGAACTTACGTCTTCAAAAACAGTTTTCTGGTCGCTTCCATCCGAATTTTTGAGCTTAATTAAGCTCAAAAAGTTGTAGCAAAGAGGTGCCGCATATCTGGCAATCATACTGGAAAATAGACGAGTGCACTGTATTAGTGTAAACGCAACATAGCCCAACTCCGTTACCTCAACGGGTTCTTGAAAAATCGGAGACTATTCAACATCTGAAATGTGTGTTGGCATGAGCTTCAGTGTCATTTCAACAATGTGACTGTCACGACAAAAGGCACAAGAGGCAAGGTAATGAAAAACAACGTAAAGGGTCACATACGAGCAAATCATGAGCAAGCTCACGGAGCTGGTGTGCTTCGGCGCTAGATAATAGATCGTCATCATCCCCAACCTAATGAGAGAAAAGTATGTGCACACGCACATGTAGACCAACGGTATGAAAGCAACTACCTGCACCACATAATGCATGTGTTAAGAGACAGCATACTCTATCCATGATACAGAAGCCATGGCGTACCAGACGCAGGCAGCTTGTTTGCTAAATGCTAGTTACTTGAGCTCAGTACAATTGACTGAAATCAAGCAAAATCTACATCCAACCTCTACCATAGTATGACTACAGCCAAATGCAGCCACACCTAGCCGTTGACTTACAGATCGTTAATTCTGAACTTAATTTTAAAATAAAAACAAAAAGCGGGGGTGCCCAAATTCACTGCGCGTGGCTCAATCCCGTAGGTCTACATATCACCGCACATGCGAGTCAGACACATGTAACCATATAAGAACTTCCGAGTGAGAATGCCAGAACAGTAATAACTAACCTGCACAAGAATTTCCGATTCACCCATCCCTTTGAGTATCAAAGAAAAGAGAGACAGATCTGCTTCAAACATGAGGGTGGCTTCAGCCATTACAATGGCAACGGACATGGTTCCCAGCATTACAGCTGAAACTTTAACCACGTACTGTCTAAGTTGGCAGCGCCACACATATTCTGCAGTCAAATCCACAATTCGGAGGAAAATGAGGTGCACCCCATGCAGTAAAACAACCGAACACCCAGAAAGTGGCAGCACATATCCATGAACACATCATACAGAAGATATGCCATCTCAACCGCATACATAAGTTAGTTTCATTCATATTAAAACAGCTATTTCTAGAGAACAAGGCTGTATGAATATACAACTAACAAATTACTGCAGGTACTCATCATTAGGTTGCTTACCAGCTATATCAAGCACGTTAGCTAAGGGGCCAGTACGTGCTGGGTGAATAGTGGAAATAAACCGTCTGAAAACACACCATAAAATACCAAATTAGAGGATAAAAAGAAGAGGGTAAAATACTTAGGATCAGACTACATGTATTGAGTTGAAGTAACGAACAAATAAAAAAGAAATGAAATGAAAATCAGAATGCAATTCCGGAGAATATTCATCTAAACAATGATTTGCAGTCACCACAAGAAGATGCAGCAAACTCACCCATCAGTACCACTTCCACGCTGAATGTTCTTCACTGTCTCTTCCAACTCTAATGCCTCCCAAACACATGAGCCGTAGTCACTGCCCATTCAAAAAGAAACCGTAAGTTACAGACTATTGTTTCTGCCCCTCTAATAACGCAAGCAATGCAAGCTGTTAAATACAAAGCTTGACACTAGATCCTACAGCATTTCCGCAACTCTCCACCGCTAACCCACAGCATCAATTGATATCGCCTGATGTCGCCATTATGAAAACGCCGTGAGCCGCACTGAAATACCTTTTATATCGATTAACAATCGGCAGAACGTCCAACAACGTTTGAATCAAGTACGCAGCAAAGAGATTCACGATTCTGATTGAAGTACGAGAAATGGTGACCTGCCTAATTTCAACCTACTACAACTTTAAACAGTCCCAGAAGTAAGGTTGCCACAATCAGACCACTCGCATCTAAGCTAGCAGAGGTATCATTTATTACCTTTTATAGCGGTTATACGAACTTTGTGCTTTGCGTAAACGCCTTCTAAGCGCAGCCATTGATTTCTCATCCTGATCGTAGTCCATATCACTTTCTCCCATTCTTCCACCTGATGGCTTGAACATTGGATCCTCTCTAACCTGATGTCACAATAGTCATTAGGACCCAAGTATGTGAAACGCATATTTGTGGTATCCCATTCACAATCAATCAATTCACAATGGACACCATCAATTAATTCTTAGAAAACATGCACAAACGAAAGGATAAATGACTTGCAAGGAACTGGTTTGCTCACAACACCTCTCATATGTAAATGCAAAATTTACAGGAGATCTCATCATCCACAAGATCGTGAATTACTCAAGCAAGTAGGTCTAACTAAATAATTGAATATAATAAGGGCAGATGGAAAGTACTAACCATTTCTGCCAGCATATCGTCAATCACATCCATGTAGGGCCGCAGCCGATCCCGCCTAGACATTTGGTTTGAAGTTGCTTGTGCAATCTATCCCAACAGCGCATAAAGAAACAATAAGGTAAGTTTTCATGCCCTTTACAAAACAGTTGGTTAAAGAATTCCTGAAGTGTTCACAGAAATGGAGTCTGCACTCCAACGTTACTCGAATGACTGAAGAGAAAATTAAAATTCCTGTGAAACTATCACTATTTCCTGAGTGAAAATAATTAATAATTCTAAACCTTCTAGGCAAAATGATAATGCTTTGATAGCACTAGAAAAACAGGGTGCTTAGATACAATACGGATCGAAGCATCAAGTTTCATGAGAAAAGTTACACATCTAGGGCGTTTGACTTTAAAAACTTAATGTGCAACTACAAATAAGCAACAGCTTTGAAAATTTACCACGATGGCAGTAGACAACTCTTGGTGAGCGTCGTCTAACTTGACAGCACATCGTGAAATTTTGTGGGTCAGATATTTCTGGCGGTAGTCCATATCTGCGTTACGCCACATGCCTCGAGGAATTTCCACCAAGCCGAATCCTAGAAGAAAAGCACCCGTAACAAGCCCGAAAGTGTTGGAGCAAGCAATCGCCAATGCTAAAAGCCCATTCCTGAAAAAAAAGGATTGTGCCGAGAAGCAATCATTTTATGAGGATAAGAACCAAGCCCTCCACTCAGTTATCTACTTGATGATAAAGAATCTGCGCTGTATTTTGAGAAGGTAAATAAAGGACAAAGAATTCTTCTAAAAAATAATAGAAAAGGGGGCCGGTTAAAGTTAACAGCACATCGCTGTCCCGTAGGATGTACGTAAACAAGGCACAACTAGTCATTCTCATAAAGATGTTCACATGATAAATGAAGCTACTGCTAAGGCAATTAACAATTCCCTTCACAAAGACCTAAATCAGTGACAAGATTCTTGCACAAAAGTAGTAGGACCATACCAGTGTAGCTTGTTCATGAAGATCATGATCAGAACCCCAACACCCCCAACAAATCCCACAACCGAATAGAATATGAGATTTTGATGAGCGCTTGTCTTGAGCCTCTTCGAGACTGTGAAATCTCCAGCATCCTCGTAGCCTTGTAGCAAGGGAACAATAAGCCTGCCTCAAACAAAAAAAGCCTGAGCATCAACAGTCCGTACAAGTAATCCGAGCACAATATGTACCACCAGGGCAGGGACAGCTTTATGTTACAAAGTACGCTGCATGCACGTCGAATGATAGAATGCGTACCAAGTGAGAAAGAACGTGCTCCAATATGACCAACTCCATAATGTAGCAATGCTGGCTTTGCTACCTTGCAAAGTAACTGTCTGCCTCACAACACCACAAACAAGGGCCAAATCAATAGACAAGCAGAAATTCGCCCATAGAACCATTCATTGCGCCCAAAAACGAGCGTAAATTTTGGAATTAACACAAGCTTTCCAAGTGAAAGTACAGACTTCCATAATATGTATCTCCCAAGTAACGACATTCCAAGAGTAATTCTGCTATGAGCTTGAGCAGACATAGAAGACCAATTTTTGAAAAGCTCATCGATAGTAGAACTCTAAACGCCCAATTCTAGCAGGGAAAGGCTGAGAATATGCCAGTTGCCGCTCGATCTTAAACCTACGATAAAATACTCAATTTAGAAGCAATAATCACTTAAACCAAACGCCTCCGTATCGAGATCTGCTTTGCTGTAAACCACTAATGTAATTGTCGTTTTAGCAAGATAAGAATAGCTCTATTTGAGCTTCGGCGGAGTCAAATTTAAATCCCTGTGTCAGGATTCTTGCCCAGTACTCTACACCTAAAAGTCCCGGAGAAAATCTTTGAAAATACTGCAGACGCAGCTGCAACTTCCAAAATTTTCAGGTTTACAATCACCAGAGAAAGACGCATAGAACTTTGCACACGAAGCAAGAAAAGTAATCACTAAGGTAATTTCAACTTTCTACGTCCACCTCATACGAAATGCCTAATAAAATCGCATCGCGCTAAAAAATGCTTTACAGTAGTCAAGTTATCGAACTAGATCTCAATGAAAAAAACGCCTAAACACTGCGTAAGTTTTAACAAGCAAAGAATTTGCGGCTACCTAGATCTTTAGGGACGATTGATCTCAGAATAGAACCCCAAACGTACAGAATGCGCGGCAGAGGGTCAAAATCTACACGATTAAGCTGCACCTATATGATCACCTACAAAATTGTAGGCAGGAATGCTCACAATAGAAGAAAAGGACGGAGAAGGAAGTGGATGGCACTACTTACGGTCCAAATGTCCGCCGGCACAAGTACGATGATGGAGATCGTGCAGAACCAAGCGTAACCTACAATGAGTCGGACATGCAAGGGCACAGTGCGGGCTGCGAAGTACTGCAACACACCGGTGACCATGCCCAGGGCAATCGGCCCAGCCAGCGCATAGAACAGCCACATCTTGCTCTACAAAATCCCCCCTGCTCCTTTACCGCTATGCTACGATCCTTCTTTATCCTTAGTCCAAATCCTGAAAAATCACAACTAGAAACCCCTGCCACCGAGGAGGTACACCAAAACACCAATTCCGATGCATCCATCACTCGCGCAATCCCTCCTCTACCGCCATCCAGAACCTCTGGATCCCCTATAAACCTGGGCCAATTTTCCTCGTCGTCAGAATCCACAGCTTCTTCTCAAATCGAAACCTTCGGATCTCACCAAGCTTCAACTCCCCGAACGCTCCGTCTCGCAGAAGCTATAATGAAAGCAAACGCACGTCTGCCTCGGAAACCTCAAAAGTAAGCTGAAAAAACATCGGAAAAACGCCGCTAAAACTCCAGATCGAAAACACCAAAACGCTCCGGCTCCGAGTTCCGAAATTGCAATCGCCAAATGACGGTGAGACACCGGTCCTTGCAAGACATGCGTGATGCCTCTCCCTGCCCCCTGCGTTAGGGTTTCGTGGCTATGGTGGTGGTCCTGCAAGTCATGTGTTGTAAAGGTTCGGTCTAAGGAAAAGGAACCTTACATATCGTAGATCTTGCGAAGGTGCTGTTAAACATGCCTAGATTTTGGACTTGGAGACGCGTGAGAAAAATAAGGCTGGGGGAAGAAAAGAGGGGTTGAAGGTTCGAGAGGACGATATCATACGAAAACGTAGATTGACGACGTACAAATTGGACGGTGTAAAGATGTTTGAGCAGTGTAGATATTATGGAAGATCAATGTTTGACTCAGGTGGGACAAACTACTCTTTGCACTACCATTTAACTTACGTACATACGGTTGCTGTTGTTCTGCTCCTGTAGAAGTGCTTTTCCACTATTAACCCCATATGGTATTTCAGACTTTGGAGTATTTTTTGAAACGATGACATAAAAAAAGTTTACTCATTGGAGCAACCTTATTATATATAGGGAAAATTCATGAATACCCCTGAAGTTTGCAATATTTTCACGAATATCCTTGCTTTTTCAGAAATTTCAAAAATACCCTTGGACCAAAACATGTAGACATTTGTTTTGTTATGTATGTCATTTCCTTTTCCCATTGTGCAAAAACTACTTCATTCTTGATGTGTGTGCACATAAAGGAAGAAGGGAAGTGGCATGCACAACAAAATAAGCACCTAAAATTTTTGGTTCAAGGGTATTTGTGATATTTCTAAAAAAGTAGGGGTATCTATTACAAACTTCAGGGTATCCATGAAATTTTCCCTCATATATACTCTGCATTTGCATTCACATGTCCAAGACTATAAAGAAAATTTCAATGCTTGTGTGTAATATGCTATTGCAACTAATTCATATTGGAGTCATGTTTTTGGGTTCTTTTTTAAAGATTTTATTATAGTGAAATTTGATGTTTTAGACGAATGAGGTTTTAGATTTTTTGTGAAAAGGTATTTTTAATTTTCCCTCCTAAGTCACTTTTAACGATTGGGGGTTTCAAACCTAGGTAAGAGTTTCTTAAGGCATTTTCTATTGCAAAAAGAACATTGCTTACATGCTAAATTTTGTTTTCTCATTTAAAAACCAAAAATAAAAATTACACATCTAGCAAGGCGTGCAAAAGCACAAGCATGGGCTCTATTGCATGACAAAACAAGATGCATTGGCGCCCCTTTGAGAGAAAACAAGGAACATGTGAAAAACAAGATCTTCAACCATGGTAAAAAAACCTAATCTTATATCTCACAAAAAGAAGCAAAGGGGAGAATTTAGCAAAGGAATGCACCAAACTTTAAAACCCACAATACCATGAGCATTGTTGTTCTTCTAAGGCTAAAGAAACCGAGGAATGATCACAACTGAAGCCACATTGTATTTTTATTTATTTTTATTCAAAAATTGATGAATTAAAAACTGAGAGTAATATCACTTAGTGTTTAATTTTTTTAAGAAACCAAAAATAATTCTAGAGTGCCCAAATAACCAAAGTGGTTACTTCTATGTATGTAGGAATTAAACATTTTAGCTATGTGTAGATTTTCTATAGAATATTAGGCTAAAAGCATACTTGATTTATTTCAAAGAGTTCACATGGAAAATGTCAAGATTTGTGGCTCTTTCATTTGTACAATATGTATTTTAAATATTTTTTGAGAACAATTGAACTTTTTTTTTGTCTTCTCCTTATGCCTAAGAGTTCAAGTATTAGATCATACATATCATATAATCTTGGTATTATTGCATAGAAGTAGGTCAAACACCATCACTCAAGAGATTGTGGCTTTTCAACCAAAAAATGAAAAAGAAGTCAAGGGCGTTATTACTCATATATTTAGTGTTTGTAGAAATATTTGATAATGAGAAGTATCATTTGACAAGTTATTATTGATGGTTTGGAAAGAACTTTTTGTACTTTGCTATCATAAAGTACATTTAATACCAAATTTGTAAAATTGATGGACAAATATATGTTTAATAAATTGAAATTCAATTAAGTGCCAAGATTTCTTCTTATATAATATTTGAAGGTTTTTGACAAAGAGCATGAGATTATAGAAATGTGTAGAAATTTTGGTTCAAAATATCTAACATGGAAGTAGTTTCTTTACATTCCACTATTTTTTGTGCTGCTAAGGTAGTGTGCTCTAATTTGGTGCAATGTTCTAATTTAGTGCGGTGTTCTTATTGGGTGCACTTCTAGGAACAACTGACATGTTCCTTGAAATATCTATTATTGTCATTGATGAGTTAGGTGGGCTTAGCATTTTTGCTAAGGTCACTTAACTCATCAATAACCACTAATGGATATTTCAAAAAACATGTTAGTTGTTCCTAAAAGTGCACCCAATAAGAACACTGCACTAAATTAGAGCATACTACCTTAGTCCCCTCCATTTTATTCTTTTTGTAAGCTTGTGACGCTATCACACTTGATTCTACTTCTTATTCACCATATTCCAAAAATATCTAACATTACATATGCCATGTATGTTTGCTTTTTGCTTTTGTTCTTATTTTCATTTTAAACTCATTTTGAAAGTGCAACTTTTGGTTCTTGTGACAAAAAAATTCATATGGTTTAGAAACGTGTGACAAGACCTCAATTGATATCTAAGCTTTAAGTGATAGCATTTACGATTACAAAATTTAATGCACTATGACAATATTCACTTTAGATTATGTCCATTTCACACTCATGTGTTGAAACATAATGAGTAAAGTTTATTGAAATTTATTTATAGCAACCTAACAAAGAACGACACATCATCCAAAAAATGCCAAGTAGTGCACAAGAGTATTTCATGATACAATGGTTAAAAACATTTAATTCTAAGAAAGACATTGAACGTAAGTAATACATGTCTCAACAAGTTTATAATCAGACAACATTGAAAGAGCAATATTACATGAATAAATGAGCTTACAAGGGTGCAAAATATGAATCAAACACTACCCTGAACTTGTTCCTACACAGACTTCAAATCAACAAATTACTCTTCTTAAGGACCTGTTAGGCTTTTGGTTGTTTCCGAAAGTCTACATGATTTTATGAGGTTACAAATTGTTAACACAAGTTCATTTATGTGGCATACATGTTACTACTATTGTTTACCAAACAATTCATAATTATCTTTGTATGTCATCTAAGCCAAATTAAAAGAATATCTGATTACTTCAAGATATCACATATAAGTCCTTAAGGATTATTTGAGAACACCTAGAGTTTTTTTGGAGATTTTGTGATACATAGCTCACAGCAATGAAGGTTGTTGTTAACCCATAAATGCCCAAAGCACCAAATTTGAGTGTTTAGGAAATTTGAAAACCTTGTTGAAGATAGAGATTTGAATTTTTTTTGTTTTTTTGTTTTTTTTGGAGAAGTTGTGGTTTGAAGCCAACTTTAGCATTCAATTTGAATTTCTTGCATATTACATTCCAACTATTTTTGGTGGAAGCTAAACTACAAGCATGCCTAGTACACATTAAAAAGCGTGATAGTGTCATTAAGGAGCCTATGCCAAGTTGCCACATTGAAAAAATAAGCATGAAGCTGAGATTATAATCAAGATGTCTCTTGGGCACTCCCTTGGGTAGTGAAGGCCCTACTATTGAAATTTCACCATTTAACAAAATTTAAATGTGTTTTTGGTATACAAATTAGAATTCATTCACAATTGAATTCTATTTCATACATTATGATTTTGAATCAATAATTGGAGCTAAACATTTTCTTTGTATTAAGTGGTAGCTTTTTGATAGTTCCATTGCAAGCTCATTTGTGAGAGGTGGTCATGGATTTGGAAGAGGAGTCATTAGTTTTGAAACAACAACAACAACAAATACTAAACTATCATAGGTGATTGTTTCCCAATTTTGTACACAAAAGTTGCCAATTTACACAACAAGTTTCAGGCACCTCCAAAAAAATAGAAAATTTTGTACTCATCCACATTCATTAATAAATATCTTAACATCCACGTGACTTTTGAAGGATTTTTTTTATATCATCATCTAGAAGCATTGAAGTTCAAGACCCTATATTTCCAATTTTGTTTTGATGTTTAATAATGATCTTGCAATGACAATTCAAAAACTTCAAAACTGCCTTCCAAAAATGAGAAAAGAACCCTTGGGCATTTAGGGGTCAAACCATCGTTTAATTTCTTAACAAATTTTTGCCTAAATGTTACCTTGACAAGCCGCTGACAATCACTACACAAAGAAATTCCCATGAAAAACTAGATGAAATTGCCAAATCCATTGTAGAGCAGAAACCCAATTCATCATATTTTGGATGAAAGTAGCTTATATTTGTAATTTTTTTAGATGAACTTCTGCTGATCATTCACTCTTTCCAATTTTAGCCCAATTTTCGAAACCTGCCTGCATTCTAGGGCGCTAGTTGCTCTACCCTGAAAAAAAAAAAAAAAAAAAAAAAAATTAAACCCCGGGTCAAGCCCAACCAGGCCAATGCAGAATCCATCATCAGCAGAAACACAACTTTTAATTCTCAAGGTATGCGAGGTACGAGGTCCCCTTTTCACACCGGGCACCGTGGAGACTGAAAGCGGGGATTTTCTTTTGCTTATCTGCACAACGCCAGTTGTGTCCCGGCTTCAAAATCAGTTGAACGATGCCCCTCCCTGCCTTGCTACGGAATTCTGAACTCCTGAGCTCGAAGACTTCAAGACAATGCTTCGCGCCACACTTTATGATCAATTTCTCAATTCCGGCTCAGTTCGCGCTGCATATTTCTGTCGATGATGGTGACTGAACGCCAGGAGATTTCTTGATCAACTTCAGTAAGTGGCACGAACTTCTCTGAAACCGTGATCATCAATTTTCAAAGAATCATTAGCATGTGTCATTAACAACTCCGTGTGTCGTTGATGTCTATTTCAATGAGATCAGTGAGCTTTCTTTTGAATTTTGATATTTTTGGCAGTGTTTTTGCAGTATTTTCTTTTTTGTTTCTTACTTTGCTACCGCCTAGGGTTTGAGAATTGTTTGTTAGGCCGTTTCTAGGTCTGTCGCGTTGTCTTTGTCACTCGTGAATCAATGCGGATATTTCTTTTCGAGTATGTATCGTTTGGTCTTGCTGGTATAGTTCTTGTTTTTTTTCGTTACTTTCTTTTCGGGTTGATTTTAGGCTAGGGTTCGTTACGCAGTTGCAATCATTATGTAGTTTTGGTCAAGGAGGTGGCAGCATTGTGTAGCTATCGGCCTGCTGTTTGTTGTGGCGGAAATTCAAGGACTTCGAGTTGGTTAATTTGCCACCTCGTACTCCAATCCTTTTTTGAGAGTGTTTGTTTCGTCATTCATTGCGATTCTTTGTGTTCAGATTTTGAAAGAGCTTTTGTAAATTCTTGTTAAGCTTTGCCGATTTCTTGATTCACGTTTGGTAGACTGTTTTTGTTTTTATAATTTTCTGCCCGTAGGGCTGGTATACCGATCTGGTGGTTATTGCGTAGTTTATGGTCGAGGAGGGGTTAGTAATGTGTAGTCACCGATCTGCTGTTTCTTGCAATGTGGTGAACGGAAATTCAAGGACTCGAAATCGATTGCTTTGCAACCTCGCCCTTCGTCCCCCCTTCTTTTTGAGCTTCTGGTTCTGTAATTTATCGCGAATGTATGTTTTCGGGTTTCTGATAATATTGATTTTTGTTCTGCTCTTTGATTTCTCGATTCCCGTTCTACTATAGTTGCTGAACTACCCGCGGAACCGTTCATTCTCTAGGTTTTCAGTGTCAATTGATGGTTATGTGCTGGCAACTTTTGTGATTCTCTTTCAGTTCACGGTATTGATATTAGGAGTTCATTAAAGCGTTTTGTGAGATTCTGAGGCAATCGTGCAATTCACAGTGCTGTTCGTATCCGTGCGGAGGCTTCAGTGCTTGAGGTTAATCCGACGACTTTTTGAGTTTCTCCGCAACAACTCTGTGTCCTCTCTAAATTTTTTGGAGAAGAATGGACGAACTTGTGGACTGCTTTTTATATGTGTTGCTTCGCCTCATCCTTTGTGTCTTTTTGCAAGAATGCCTCTTTATAATCAAACTTTGGCGAAACTTCTGGAAAACCTTGGCTATAGCCCGTTAGGAACAGCCTGGAACTCGCACTTTGTGACTATTCCATGTTTATGAAAAGAAAGGCCTACTACTGTTCTTAAATGGATTTGTTTTATGTCGCTTTCCGGCATTGACAGCACTCTTTCCCGCTGGGAGTACGTAGTGACCTCTGCATAAAGACCCTCTTCAGTTCTCGCTTAGTACTTGGCCTGCCTCATGCTTAGATTGGCGAGTACTTTTTGACTCGGAGAATCTCATATTTTTTTTGACATTATTTCTTTGGTTTTACTGATTGTGAATGACTGTGGTTGTAGGGATATAAAACAGCTATGGCGCCCTTGCGGGTCGCACGCGGTCGTGGTAAACTAGGAGTGCAGAACGATAAAGTCAAGACCACGAAGATTGTTGAAACAGCTTACAACTCGGACAGCTATGAGAACCACGTGGTAGACCTTCGAGGTTTGCAGCAAAACTTTCCATTATGCTTAAATTTCTCGAAATCGATGTATGGATGGTTGAAACATTCTGTTCTGTGATTTGGCTGTCGATGTTGAGAGTATTAGAACACTACTGGGTGCCTGATGTTTCCAGGACTGTGTTCAAAGAGCATTTTGAAACTAGAGCTCGAAGTCTGATGTAGTGTGAGGAATTATCTCCTCCTCGAAACATGAAACTGTAGGAACATCCAACGTTGTGCGCAGGCTCCTTTTTGTTGTTTTGGATCCACGACCATGTTACTTGAATCCGTTTCGTATCATCTGGGGCCTTTACTGAACGAATATTTTATTGTGTGCTTCGCGGTGTCTAAAGGGGATTTTCAGATCCTATATACCTTCCAGGTCGTTAGTGTTTGCCTGTCTTTAAAGTGAATCTCTTACGCTCGCGTAAGCTCTCTAATTCCTCTGCGCAAGATATGGTTGTAGCCAGTTTCCAAGCCACTGACAGTCTGTTCAACGATTGGGAATTTCGTCTAATTTCTTGTCATTCGATCGCACTACACATCGATCAACATTTGGCTAAAGCACTGGTAGTGGTCATTCACTCAGGACGCTGTATGTAGTTTACCTCTATTGACGTGTCACCTTCCTGAGGATTGGGTCAATCATCTGACAGGTGATAGCAGATCAATGGCTTGAAGGATTGAGTCTCCTGTTTTCTGATCTTGAAGGAGCGCCTCCAGCACTTTTGATTTCTCAAACCAAACTTACTGTATTGAAGGTTCTGTTTATCCAAGCCTGAAACGGAGATCAGTCACAAACTCTCAAAGCACTGGCTGTATTGCTATGCAGTGGGTCTTTGATCCTCAAATTGGCGACTTTTAATCTTTCACAATACTAGGTATGAACCTATTGATTATCATAAAATTGGGCGTGTGAATCGATAAACATTCTGAATGCGTATGAGCGTTCATTGTGACACGTTATGAGCTCTACACTTTTACTAATATATGAGCATGGAGATCAATATTCGGCTGAGTTTTGAGTACCTCAGAGATGATGAACAGAGACGAGGAATTGTTGTGTCTGAACATTGTTTGCTGCGCAGATGACAATGAGCAGCAGAGTGCGAGGCAGAGGGAGTCAGATATAGGCAGCAGTGATTTTGAGGATCGTTCATCTCTGAAAGAAGAGGCTCAGTCACAATGCGACGGTTCATTTCAGATTGATGTTGCCCAAGAGGTGCACGATAGCGAGAGTGACTCAGGTATTTCTGTTCAATCAACTGTGGAATGCTACTCTCCTTATGATTTCTTGCTGTGACTATCTTACTGCAACTATACTATGCTTTAATCTAATAGACGAAGAAGAGTTTCATGATCGTTCTTTTTTCGAAATGGTCTTTCTCTTGTTCAGGAATTGTCGCAACCCAAAGCGAAGAGCTTGTTGAGTATGCTGTCTCAAATGGTGCCACTCCGACAGACCCTCCTATCTCTGATGTAGGTGAAGGAGCTGACGACGACACTGACGAAGGGATTTCAATGGCTGTGGCAGAGGCCCCTCCTCGGTTTGTGCATGGGCAGCTCGTCTGGGCAAAGTTTGCGAGGTTTCCTTGGTGGCCTGCTGAGGTCCGTGTCTCAAAGCCTTTGTTTGGCATTTTCATACAAACTCAGATGAAACTATTGTAAAAAAGTTAAGCATGGGCCTGCAAGCGAAATGTCTCGTGATAAGATCTGCTCGGTAGTGACATTCGTAAAGATTTGCGTGGTCTATGTTTGTCTTCGTGTTAACACGTACGTGATTGGATAAAACAGATCATTAATGAGAGGGGCGTCCAATCAGGTACTGGGGGTGCGCGGCGAACCAATGCAGACGTTTTAGTTCGCTTCTTCGGCACTTATGACTAGTTCGTGCCCCTTAACCCTTTCTTTTAACAATTGTCTGTCCTTTGCATTTAAATCAGAAATCAGACCATTAGCTTTCAAACAGTCTGAGATACAGCCCTGTATGTGAAGATGATTTACTATCGCTATTTTAGAGTTTGTTGTGGATTTATCTCTGATTAGTCCTTTGTGCAGATTCTGATCTGCCTTTTTTATTTACAACACTTGTGTTGGGTGCAGTGGTTGGGTAGATCCGAAAGTGGGTTTGTCGGAGTTTGACGTGGTATGTACATAGCTATGTTCTCCATTTTCGTTCTTACGTGCTGGTTGATTTTGACACTTGTAGTTTTATTTTATTCCTGTGTGAAACAAATTTGATTTCGTTTTAGATCATCTCTGATGCAAGCTTTTCTTGCACTGCTATCAGAATTTACTGTGACCAGCTGCTCAGTTGCTATTGCATGTTAGCATTTCTGAGTCTTACCTTGCTTGTTGTACTTGAGGGCTCAATGAATGCTAGTACCGATTTTTTAACTTTCTAATTTTTTGCGACACAAAAGGACGTTCATTCCAGTGTAATAATCACCGAGGTTAACGCCGAAGTAAACACGCAAGTAAAAGTACTTTGAAACTGAGCTCTTTGCTGGCGTTGAACTCAACCTAATCTAGTTCAAACTTTAAGCTAGTAATAAATTTGAGCTCACCTTAGTCTGTTGACATAAATTGCTAGAATGCTTATGCTGTTTTGAAGGTTGTGTGGATTTGGCAATCCACGAAAAATCAAGAATGATTTTGACTATTATATTTTGTATTAATTTCTACAGAAACTTCAAGAGAGGAGTAAAATCAAGAAAAAGGCACTTCAAAAGGGGATTGAAGAGGTTATTATCTGCAACTGAGTTTTACCTGTACCAGGCTAAGTTTCTGATGCTGTTTTGAGTATATTTTAGGGAAAATTTCATGGATATCCCTGAAGTTTGCAATAATTTCATAGATATCCCTGCTTTTTCAAAAATTTCATAGATACCTTCGGACCAAAAAATTTCAAGTGTTTCTTTTGTTGTGCATGCCACTTCCCTTCTCCCTTAGTGCGCACACTACTTCTTTCTTGTTATGCGTACGCACAAAGGAAGAAGGGAAGTGGCATGCACAACAAAAAAACACTTGAAATTTTTTGGTCCAAGGGTATCTGTTAAATTTCTGAAAAAGCAGGGGTATCTATGAAATTACTGCAAACTTCAGGGGTATCCATGAAATTTTCCCTATATTTTATATCTTGCGTACTTGTATATTAGAGTGAATATGATATTGGCACTGGGATCGTCTTTTACTTTCCGTGAAGCCATTACGGGAGCTTTCAGAATCGCTCGAATTGAATTGAAAACGGTGGATTGTATGCAGGCACTTGAGTTTCGCAGGACTGGAAAGCTGCCAGACTCCTTTCCAGTTCTTGCTATGGTAGAGCAAGAAGAGCCTAAAACACCTAAGGAATCACAAAGCAACGGTGCGTATACACATATTGATTAATGTTGCACCAGCCCTATATCACTTTTCCAATCAGCAATGCTCAAGTCCATGCTAATTGTGTATCTTAAAACTCTTCAATTAATCAAAAAGACCTAACCAGAGGACACTGATTGATATCCATGATTTCAGTATTGCATTTAACTGGTCATAACGAAGGAAAACATATATGGATGGCCTACGCAGGCGTTCAAGAAAATGGTATTGGCCAGGAATCTACTCCTGAAGACGAAGGGACCGAGCAAAGACGAGCTGCACGAAAGCGGAAGCCGAAGGTTCTTTATGAGGTACAATTAGCCTGCTTCCTTTTATCTGTTCGTTATTTTCTGATCATCTCAAACTGACGAACACTTTTATTGGCAAACACAAATTCGTCGTGTTTCTGTGTATACCCGTTTTTGCACGAGAAAATGGGTACTCATACTCCAAGACCTTTTTTGGGCACAGGTTTTTTAGTTTGATTATTATTTTCCAAACCTGCTCTAGCACGTTGAAGTATTCGTATTCCTGCCATGAAGTAGCTAGTTTTTTTCATGCCGGATCAAGCTACTATGTCTCTGATATGTTGAGCTCCATACGCTTGGTTCGTTGTGAGGTCAGGAAAATACTTCGTAATCGTATTGAAGGAATGATGTTGCTGAGTGCAGGAAGAAGAGAGGGTACAGAGAAAGCCAGAGCGCAGGTTGAGGAGGTTACGAATAATGCGACAACTTGGGTTGGCTGCTCCTGCAGGGTCTCCGTTCATTTTGGACACGAGAATGTCAGTTTAGGAATATGTGACGATTTTGAGCAATGCGCCCCTACGCATCATTCTAGGAAAGTGGAGACAATTTTAGCAATGTTCTCCAATTTTTTGATTCGGTATGATTCTGACACCTATGAGAGCACCGTAGTTAGTCACGTGTTCCAAACCCTTCTGCATTAAATATATTGATCGTCTAGCAGGACCATTTTACTATTCCAAAATGCACCTGTTGTAGAGTCTGAAGAAACAGATGCATTTGAGATTCGTCTTGACTGAGAACCAGCTGCTGCTTCCGGAGTCAAATTGCTGGCAAATGCCACGGCTTCGAACTGAACATACCCAAGGAGATATACTGTGAAATCGACTTCTAGTAGTCCTAGAATGATTACAGCAATGGGAAAGAAGGTACGCCCGCCAGCCATAGCTTGCATCGATAAAAGTAAATCTAACGCCAGTCCATCTAAAGGGCATGGAGTGGCTGCATATCTTCTGACTCGCTGACTTGCCCTTGAGTCACTCATACCACCTCATGTCATGATGGCTTTCTGTGTTGAAGTTCCGAATGGGTTTCTCATGAACTAGACAGAAATGAAACATTACACCAGAACTCTCTGTTATCATCTCCATCATTCTCTCGTCAGACCGTTTATGATATCACATATTTTGTTTTGTAATTAGACCTTGTACAGTATGAGATCCTTTGTTCTCGCACCATACTTTCTTTGATATCACCTCTGTTTTTTAGATCCCAAGATTTACCATGTTCAAACTTACCATGGATTTCTGGATTTCATTATTATAATTGATCTTCCACGATCGAACAAGCATTTTTTTTTAAACGTGATATCAAAAAATATTGGTTAATGACACAATTATCATGCCCACATTTGATACTGAAAAATCCTTTTGTACTTCTTAGATACCACTTTGGTATATCATTCTTTAATTGCTATTAAAGAAGGAAATTGATATGAGCACACCAGGGGTTTGATATATGCACACCCCCTTTGATAAATTTTAGATTTTTACCACGAAAAGATGAATTAGAAAATCTTAAATTCAGATTTGGACTTAGGAACCTTGATTTAGTCTAGAACCAAGAAGGAGGTTACAATTGAACAACACCAATTAAAATAACTTAGCTAAGGGGTAAATTATTACTTTTCTTTTTGTTGTAAAAAAGGCTAAGCTTTTTCATTGGGTGTTGTTCAATTGTAACCTCCTTTACAATTTATGACTACAGCAAGGTCCCTAAGTCCAAATTTGAATTCAAAATTTTTGAATTCAGCTTTTTGATGGTAAAAATCTAAAATTTACCTTGGGGATGTGCATATATCAAACCCAAGGTGTGCCCATATCAACTCCCTTAAAGAAATATGCTTTGTTTTGTAGTGTATTTTCATTGGGTAGATTGACTAGTTATAAGCATGTGATATGTATTATAATTTTGCTCTTAAATGGTCTTCTTTCTTTTTGAACCTAAATTTTTGTCTTCCTCTAGAATCTTTTATGTTATTTATATTTGTTACAATTTAACCCTTGAATGGCCCAAAAGCCCTTTGCAACCGTATGTACGGTTGTATGTACAAACATATTTGAGCTGCTATGAGGGTTTTCCAATTTTTTTTAATGCACCCACCATCATACAACCCTTCAATATGTATGGTTGTAACACTTAATTTCTAGCTTATTCACACTTTTGAATATTGGTTGTGACTGTATTTAGTATCGTATCTCCAGAGCCCAAGGGCCCTTTAGGGGTCAACACAAACAAAACAAAATCAAGAAACTTAATGCATTTAGCCAACAACACTAACACAGTCATAGCTAGTAAGGTTTTTCTTGATTGTATTTATCCTAATCGTGTATTGTTTGCACGCATGATTTTGCAACCTTTAGTTT